>CAVNYN010210509.1:16103-66838 GCA_963692815.1 Nyctanthes arbor-tristis | reverse complement strand
TGCACAAAAAATTTTTCGGCAGCCATCGACCACCACCGGGGCCGTCGCCGGCAATGGCCAATTAAGCAAGTAACAAAGTCCAATTTCTCGGAGGCTTTAGCAGAAATCAAGACTCACATATCCAACTCCGATTTCATAGCTGTGTCGTTGCAGCAAACTGGTGCTTACTCTGCCCCATGGCAAAGGATTCTCCCCATTGACACCCCCGACACAGCTTATCTCAAGGCCAAACGCGCCGCCGAGCGATTTCAGGTTTTCCAGTTCGCAGTCTGCCCCTTCTCTGTTAAAGCTTCCAAGCTCATTGCTCATCCGTGGGTTCCCCCCATCTCTTTCACTATTCGTGGCGAATGTTTTATATTTATTGGATTTTTCACTTTTGAATTATCAACTATGGAAGACAGAATTAGAGCGGAAGCCGTGAACTGTATGCTTTGAATGTGTTGAATAGAATTTGTTCCTCCAAGAGGCCAATTTCTGTTCTTGAATTGCCGTGACATTAGTAGTTTTCTTACTAATGGGAATATTGGATCGCATTTATAATATATGAATGTATTGTTATTCATTATCTGATTCAGAAGGAAGAGTTTGGGGTGGGGTTCTCGTAGTATCCTTAGATAAAACGTGAATTTAGGATGAAATATTTGCGGAAATCATAAAGAGAAAATGGTTGATATGTTGGTCAGGTGTGGACAGTTCTTTTATATTAGCAGGTCTTACTTCAGGACAATGAGATCTGATGTGTTGTAGTTCCTATACTGCACCCGCTAAAGAAAAATGGTGAGGAGTAAACTAGATGGGCTTGAAATGAGGGTTTATTTTTATTTATTTATTTATTTTTTTAGCACGCAGAAGCTAATATTTGATGGGTATATAATTCATACCCTCATGCCATTTGCTGTGATGTTATGCTGAAGGTGGATGGCATTTCATTGGAATTCTTTATTTCAGTATCCAGAACTGAATGCGATCAGTGAAATTCAGTGTAATATTCAACTTGATGGAACATATAAATGTATGGAAATTTTAAAAGCAGAAGGTCGACTAAAAGAAATAAGAAGTGATAAGAGACAACGGTTGAATTACTGTATTAGGTGACCCCAATACACATAATATAATGAAAATTAATTGATATACAGATAATAATTCCTTATAGTGGATTTCTGTTTCTTTCTTTATCAATCACAATCTTCTTGTTCTTGTTGCAGGTATAACTTCCATTTGTTTCCAAGAGATGAGTTGAAAGTTTCCATGCCTTCTTATAGTTTTTCATGCCAGTCTTCATATTTGACCTCTATGGCTCGAGAAGGTTTTGATTTTAATGCCTGCATCTATGATGGTATGTAACATTCTGTTGAATCTTGAAAATTGTGGAATATGCAGATTGTCTCCATTTTGATAATTTTGAAACCTGTGTGAGGAAGAAATTGGTGCACAATGAAAATAGTGGTAGAGATTTGTGCAGAATGTAAGCCCTATGAACTATGTGCATGTAATTGGTTTGACCAATTTCTATTTTGAATTAGAAAAGAATACTAATACTCTAAGCTAATTTCTTGTTTTCCATTCTTATATTAGTGATTCCATGTTTCCCTATCTTTGATCCGTACTCCAAACCAACCCCCTTTGCATAGAGTCAAGAATAGTTCGTACTTCACAAGTTGCAGCCTGATTCTATAGAAAGTTTCTGGTACTTAATTTAGCATTAAAGCATTTCTATCCCCAATTCTGAAGGAATTTCCTTTTAGGACAGGTATATCATACTTGTCCAGAGCACAAGAATCGGCTGCAGCAGATCGAATTGGATATTCACCGCTTAGTAAATATGCGGTGCCATCTTCATCGGTCAATTCAGTTGCTGATTCCCTTTTCACAGAAAGGACTAAATCTCGAGTTCAACATTGGATAAGTGCTTGTAAAGATTCGGACAAGAAGACTGAAGGTGAACACAAGTGTTAATTTAATTATGCATTACCCACTATTTTCTCCTGTTCCATTCTGTTGTATTCTTTTGGCATTGCAGATGCTCTGGTAAGTACATTGAGAAGACTTATCTCTGGAAGTGAAGTGTACGGAACTAGACCATGCTTGATTATAACTGTCTGTAGTGAACATCAAGTGCAACTTGTATTAGAAGTGAGTTAATTTTTCATGTATTTACCATGATTCAATTTTGTGTTATCTGTCCGCTAAAAAAATAAAAAAAATAAAAATTTTTTTTATCTGTCCTCATCTTTTGAAATATTTGCATTGAGCCACAGATGTTGAAGGATTTTGCTGATGTTGTACCTATATTACTTCCTGCAAAAGGAGGGGGAATCCAGGCTGTTAGAGCTGTTTTAGCAAGTTCAGAAGAAGACAAGAACCTTCTTGAGGTATTAAGAAATCCACTATTCTCAGATGATTTTTGTGATTGTATTTATGATTCTCCTGGTCTATTAACCTCCCCCCTTTCTTCTTTTCTTCTCTTTTTTTTTCCTCTTTTAATTTTACTTGATATCACAGAAGGAACTTCAGGATATTGAAGACAAACATAATAAACGCCTCCGTGGCTTTCGAGAGGTGATAGACTTGGTTTCCATTTCTCAGAAACCTGTCGTAGCTCACAATACACTCAATGGTCCATCTCTTTACAAAATGTTGCAATTATATCAATGATTAATCCTGCCAAACTTCATTTATTGATAAATTTGTTATACTTCATTGTCTTGATTCATGCAGATTTTACATTTATATATTTGAAGTTCCTAGCTCCCCTTCCTTCAACAGCGGATGAGTTCTGGAATTCCTTACTTATGGTATTTCCTCGCATATTTGATGTAAACCATGTCATGAAGGAAATTGGCTCGTCTGGGAAAGCAAATAATATTCCTGCATCTATCGCCTATTTGAGGAGAAAGTTCTTTACTCCAATGCAGATAGAAGTTTCTCACCAAGGCAAGTACTTGAGCTTAGCTTATCTCTTAATTTACTGACAATGAAGAAGTTTTGCCTAATAAGTTCCTTTTATATTAGTTGCCTTCTTTATCTCAAGTATGGAACAAATGTTTGTAAAAAGAATTATTGCATCTTTGAGATATTTTTTTCTGACAAGTATTTGCTAACACTCATGGTGTTTGGAGTTTTAGCTGCTTTTTTGTTCTTATTGCAACTGACTGCTGGTTATTTCATTGCAACAGCCGAGATGGACAAACTCCAGATTCATGGGCGTAATGTCCTGAGAATAAGCGAATTGTTCACAAAGTTGTGCTTGGTATTGAAAAACGACCCCGAAACTTCTAAAGATAACTATAGCCACTGGTCCTCTGCTCTTGAATGCCATGCCAATATGTTTATTCCTTCCTCGATCAGTTCTGAAGATACTGTTGATGATAATGTCAGAATTTGGAATAAAAACAGCAGGAGGATTAGCATTAACAATTTGGTCTTCTTGTCGGGGTTAGAAAATGGGATTTCTGGCAGAAAGCTCAAAGCCCTTCTACAGGGTTCACATGAAGTGTTCTGTGAAGAATTTGACGTCAAGATGGTGGATGAGACTTGCGCCGTAGTTGTTTTCTGGACTCCTGGATTTTCAGAACGTTTTCTGAATATGATGGAGTCTGGAGAAATCCTTTCTGAATCTCTTAAAGACATGATCTCCCAAGGATTAGGAGCAGCAAGTTACAGAACATACATTAGAGTCTGCAAACTTGGTTTATGGGAATCAGACTTAGGAGAAGCATTAGATAAGGCCGTGGAAGACATGACTTCAGAAGATAACTCAGATGAAGATCTCTCAGTAATTGACTGGAACAACGATGACATGATTAATTTAGACGACCTTTAAACCCTTACTCTTATTATTGTATTCAGGAGATGAGGCCCTGAAAGTTGTTGATTCCGTGTACTGCAGTAAGCCGGGTAAGTGTGAGAAGCTCCAAATGATGGAATCCTTTGCCCCAAGACTAAGAGAAGGCATGCGGGAGGGTAGAAAGCCAGCTAAAATGGTTCCCTGAATGACAGCATACATCCCCCGGAGAAACTTTGATCCGACACCTCCACCGATGCTTGGAAAATTGATTGGTAAGCAACTAACATAATTTTAAGATAGAGGTTTCTAAAATTTTTTTGGTTGTCTGTTGATGGGCATATATAAGTTGAAGATAACGCATCTTTATTGGATTTGTCAGTGAGCTGTGTATTCTACATTTTATGTAACGGATCACTTTGTGCCCGACTGTTGAGACTGATGTAGGTAGTAATTGAATTTTCCATTAGTGAATTGTAAGTTTTTTTCCTATTGGTTAGATCACTCTTACAAAAATTTATACAAACCGAGAAAGTAGTAAGAATTTGTTTTTTTCACGCATCACATTAGCTAAAAAAAATCAACTTCCGTTATTGTGCCACACTATTCTTTGTAAAATCTTTTGTACAAAGGGTTTATACAAATATATTTTTCCTTTTTCCAATTAATTATAATTTGCAATAGAAAAGATGTAATTCTTGGATTTTGTCATCGGCATACTGTGCTTTCTGAGCATGGGATAAAAAAAATCTGGTTTTTCAAGTGGGGAACTTTGGGCTAATCACCCACATGTAGGATTTAGGGTTCTACTTTTACAGCAAGTTAAGAGCTTTGAACCTGAATGGGAGTTCGTGATTGGTCCGCAAGCCTGGAGTACTGTACTCAAGTTGTACCACAATTTTTTCCCGAGGATGCCGTGCTGCATAAACCATCATAAACGGTTCCAGCAACCTGAGGTTACAGCCTAGTCCGGAAATAAGACATAGCAACAACTACATGAATAAAAATCCTCAACTCCTGAGAATTTTAAAGAGGAAAAAGGCAAGAAAAGAAGTAAGTACGAAATCAAAATTGACATGCATAATTGACTCTTAGTTTGGAATCCTTTCAATTTTGCATTACAGGATTCGCATAGACCAAATAAGCTCTATAATTCTTGGGGTTTTGTGTATCTCCTATCCTCTCTCTTCCCTTTGTCGGACAAAATTCCAGTACCATACTTTGACTTTTTTTTTTTTTTTTTTATAAAATAAAAGTTTGCTGATTATTTTAACTATATTAACAAAAAATTTAGCCAAAATTTATAATTGGAGAAACTATCTGTTAATTAATTTTTTTTTTTTCTTTTGGAATAACCATTTCCATAAATTAACAAAAGGATATCCACAGGGGGGATATCTCCCCTTAAGAAGAAAGGATCAAAGCTAGCTACCTATCAAAACAAAAGAAAAGGGGAAAAAATGAGCAAGAGCATCAGAAGAGGAAAAACCATGCTGGGATCAACTACCATCCAGAATCACCATCAAGAAACCCCCACCTGATGCGTCTCCCCACACATTTCCAGCAGCATCTTTCACTCCATTAACAAAATCAACAATCAACATGTAGATTCATAAGATTAAAAATAAGTGGTGGAGCCAGACGCCATTGCATGGTTGTGGCCTATAGGACATGGCTAAACCCTTTCTATAATTTTTTTTTTTAAAATTTAGAAAGGATATTAGAAAAAAGAAAATTCGGCCCTTTTGTGGGGCCCACAATGCCAACTCTTGGCTCCCTCGTGCTCAAAATATTATTCAATTGAGATCCTTAGATGCACATATGAGTTCTTAATAGGCTATATAGGAGTATTGGCAGAATTTTTTTGGTCTTCTACATCATTTTGTCTCGTATATCCGTGACTAAAACTTCACTTCCGATAAGTGCACTCATTGTGTATTTATCATAAGCTTTATTAAATGAAATTAATCTTTCTTTCCAAAAACAAAAAAAAAAGGAAAAAAAAGAAAGAAAAAGAAATTAATCTTGCTAGATGGTCTATTACATGAACCAAGTATCTCCCTAGTCTCTTAGGGTATCGCCCCCACAATAACCAGAAAAATGTCATTTTGTATTAAGGAAATTTTAAATTTTATAAACTTACCCCCAAAAATAAAATATAAATTAACAGTTGAAAATTAAAAAGATGTATTTAGTATAGCGGTAAGAGTTTAATGTCTTATTTTTAAGAGGTCATGCGTTCAGTTCCCAAACTTTACATGTTTCTTTTCACCAATTCTCATATCTTATATATCTCCTTTTAATAATATATTACACATAACATTTTTTTTTGTTCTCATTTTGTTTTTCGTTTAAAAAATGTTCATTATATAATTCTATTTTTATATAGTCTTTAAGGAAAAAAAAATCTATTTTTATGTCTAGTCCACTAGGCAAATTGATTTTATATTATATACTTTTTGATAATCTTTTTTCTCCCTTAAAACATCAATATTTACTAGATTCAATGTGTTAAAAATATATAGTAAATGTGATATTTCTTATTTATTTATTTATTTATTCTATTTGTGTATTCACTTCACTATCTTTATTTTGTTTCGATGTACAATTAATATTTATATATGCTTTGTGATTTTGTGGGTAAAATAAGAAATGATTGTTTTTTTTTTCTAAATATGATTTTCTATATAAATAACTGCTTGTCAACTAATTTAGCGTTATTGGTCACTATAACACTGCTACAAATCGTCCCCACAAGTAAAAAATCCTGGATCCGCCCCTGAGTCTCTAGTTTGTATATGTGCATCCTATAAGAATGATAACAAGTAGTTAAGCTCTTCTTTTCTCAAATAATATGAAACTAAACATAGAAGCTATTATCTTGTAATCAGAGAATTACTAATGGCTTACCTTGATCAATCTAGACCTATTGACTTATTTGAGTCATGTTTTGAAGGTTTTCAATTTTAAAATCAGTATATGAAAATAGATGCTTCTAATCTTCTAGCTGTTTTCTATATACCTTGTAAACAATTCCTAGTGCAATTCAAACCAACCATTGAGAAAATAGATGATTTACCATTAGTATAATATTTCCGAGACCTCATGTACCAACAAATACAGCTGCAATTTCTAATCCAAGATTCTAGAACACCTTCAGCCCTTTCCCTTTCCATACAACGGCTAATCTTCAACTATAAACGTAAAGCATTTGTTCCCAAAAAATCCAACAAAATGGATGTTGAAATATGTTCAGACATATGTCCACCCTATAAAATTAGTATATTAATTAATACTTCTGCTGTATACAATTTGCGAATAATAATAATAATGATGACGATAATAACAACATTACATGTTTGGGCGAAGTCCATTTCCAAGAGAACCACCAAGAAATGTCGTGTTTCATTAATCACATTTATACGAGAAACTTATGAATAATATTTTCATATGCTCTGGGTAGTTTTGCCGGGCAATTGCAATGTCCAGTGCATCCAAGCTGTAGTAGATCAAAAGGTAATTTGCCATCACCAACACAGTAATAATATACAAAAATCAATCGAAACAAATCTGCTTCCAAAAAATGATGGTTGAATTTCTTCGGGTGCCCACCATTCTGCATAATATATATATAACACAAAATTAGCAAAGACTAAAGACTATGTAATAGAAGAATAATTTAAATTTTACTCACCTTTATATGCACGGGTCGTGACAAAGACATTGGATATTTTGAGCGTTGCCATTATTATCACATATTATGTGCTATGAGAAAATAAAAGATCTTACCTTTAGTAAAATATTACTAATATTTCGGAGATCTCCCATGCCAACAAATGCGGCAGAAATTTCTCGACAAAAGCTTCCTTATGTTGTTAGCAACCTACCTAGCCTTTCAAAATTCATTAATCCTCAAGTCACTTTACCACGTGTAGAAGAGAATGACTATAAACCTAGAACACCAAAAAAGAGCTTCAGTTACATGTCACATCTCAAGATTAAATTTCAAGAGTTTCTTTCAAATCAACTAATAACTCATCATTAATCTCACCATACAAATATTTGAACCGAGAACTACAATAGTTGGTTCATAGAGAGACAAATCACTAGCCGATTAACATACACATGCAAAACCTCAAAAAGGAAATTAACAGATAATCGCCATATGGATATTAATTAACTATATTCTGAATTTTTGAGTGAAATGAAGAACTTATATAGGAGTGAAGATAGGATTTTGATTCTGGTGGCTTTGGAGCTTTTCTTGATTCTTGACTTGGGAACAATGATTGGGACACGAAATAAAGGGGGTTTCTACTAAAACAGATCTGTCTCCAAATGGGGACAGATCTGCCTAGCTGGAGCGCCACATGGAGAAGGCTGGGCCCCAGATTCCCATTAATACAATACGACAAAAAGGCCCATTTCAAAATTGAATTCCCATTTCGGTAACACACTTCCCAGACCCGCGAATTAACAGTGAACCCTCCCCCTAAAAATCCAACGTCGCCCATCCACAACCCGGCGGTCGGAGCAGAGAGCAGTCGCCGGAGGTTCTCGGAGACGCCACCGGAAGAGCAGAAACCGTAGAGAAGGACCGGTGAGACGGTAAGGCACGCACATTCTTTCTGGGGGAGATGGAGTCTCAGTTGTGTTTTTCATTTGAAGTTTCTTCTTTCTTTTCAAGGCAACTTATTTTGTTGGTTGTAATATGCTAGAATTTACGCCGGCCACTCTTGGCAGTTGACCTTTTAATCTGCTGCAAGCTCTGTTGGCTACCCCCCACGCCGGCAGTCCATATTGTTGGAGTGGAAAAAACGAGCGCCATGTAGTCGAGGAAAGGCAACTGGTTAGGCAGATCGTCAAGGCAAGTAAATTTTTTTTTTATTAAAGATAACTTTAAAGCTGTAACTTACTGATATGGGAGATTGCTAACCGATTAGGCAGGTTGTTAAACTCTTGAATGAACAAAAATATACTTGTGCAAGCGATAAAAAGAATTCAAACCGGATTAGCTCTTGGCAACATAGTGACATCTAAGCATTAGTTATCATTGAAAGTGGTGAATTCCATTTGAATTCGATGTCTAGGATAACTAGTGATGCTAATCGGTAGTCGGTAATTGTTAAAGAACAGCTGAAGAGAGCAGAATTGTATTAGGATATGGTGCAGCAACAGAAGTTTTGGGTTCAGTGCTGAAGAGAAGTTGTAAAATATGAAGCAGCAACTCTGTAAAGAAAAATGTAACTTTATCCTACCACTCATTGGATTGTGTTATCACCATAATAGGAGAATATCAGTGTTGAGGAAAATCAGTGCACGATGCCACGATGAGAATTTCAACTCTTTTACAGAGAGTGAAATTAATCAAAAATTCCCAAAAGTTCAATTCTTTTTTTTTTGAAGGGGCAAAAGTTCAATTCTTTGATTGTAATGATGTTGGAATTTTTCTATATCTATAAATGTAATTCTGTAAGACTTTATGCTATATTGGTTCCTGCTGTAGTAAAGTGGTATGAGAAGAATAATGCTCCAAGAAATGCTCATTTTTTAGGATATGGATTAAGGGGGAAAATGAACACAAATTAAGCTTTTTCGTGCACCAAAGATTCTGAAATCTTCGAAATTTTGATGAATTCAACCATTTAATTTGACTCACATAAAGAAAGACT
The DNA here is from genome assembly GCA_963692815.1 of Nyctanthes arbor-tristis. Lineage (NCBI taxonomy): Eukaryota > Viridiplantae > Streptophyta > Magnoliopsida > Lamiales > Oleaceae > Nyctanthes > Nyctanthes arbor-tristis. The sequence continues at coordinate 57,382 of CAVNYN010210509.1, read as the reverse complement.
AACAAACAGCATACAGTGCACCTGGGATATCAAATTCTTTTCAAATCTAGATGGCTTTGACAACAATAGAAAATGATCTCCCCAGGCATTGCTCTCCTCGCATTAGTCATTATATTTTAATATATTTTAATAATGCAGTGAACTGAGCTCCCGTCGTTTTCTTTTCAGATATTTCATTTGTTTTATTAAAGAATAAATCAAGGAAATAAGGTTGCTGTTAATTTGGTTTTTATACAAACAAAATTAGCATGGAAGTGGAACCGTCCCCGTGCATATGCTTAAGAAATAAAGCAGCGGAACAGGTTGGGTGGCGTCTCCAAGAACCTCCGGCGATTGCTCTCTGCGCCGACCTGGAACGACCCGATAAAAAAAAGAAAAATGTTACTTAACATGTGAATAGATTCAGATAAATATGCTTAGTTGGATAGGTATGGATAGGTTATGATTGTTAAAATATTCTCTTGTCCTCACGAAATATGATAATTGCTAAATATTCTCTTGTCCCTGCATAATATAATGATTACTAAATATTCCTTTTGTCCCCTCAATTTGGCTATAAATAGGCAAGACTTTTGCCATTCATTTACACCAACAATCCTCTTCTCCCTCTTTTTCTCTACCTCTCTCTCTCCCTTTTAATATAGTCCTTGTCTTTCTTTAATAAGAAGCTAGAAACAAACCATACAAGGGGAGACAATAGAGAAGGAATCTGTAAGTCCAAATAAGGATTAGATCCTCTTTATACGCTATGAAAATTAAGAACAAGAGAGAAAAGTCGAAGGCATGATGTGCTAACGAAGGAGGAAGTAAGGAAAGAAGTTAATATCGCAAAGTAATCCCGATTAGGGATTTAATGTGAGTGATCTTTACACCAATTTCTTATGTGTTCTTGAACGCTCACATGAAATATTTGAGAAATATCCATGTGTTATATGTTCTGGTGATCATGATGATTCTCTTGAACCTCAATTGTTATTTGTTATGAAATTGTTCAGGAGAATGATGAGATAAATTATGCTATGTATAAAGTAAGCTATGTGATTCAGCCCATGTCATGCATAGCAATTAAAGTAGAAGTGTTTTTCAGAAAAGGAATTACATCTAGATTCTCCCCATCAGTTTCAGAATAGAATTATGTTCGGTACATGAAATGTTTAGTGCCAAGGCACTTCTTTTTGGGTTGTGTGAGACTACCAAGGTAGTCTATGATCAAACCTTCAGAATCAGTTATAGTTTTGTGAGGCAGTTATGTGACCTGTGATTAAAACTTTGGTACGAGTACCAACTGAATAAGTTATGTTGAGCGCTCGGGGTAAGACATGTCTATAATGTAATTCGAGCCCAAACTCATGCTTTAAAAAAAAAAAAACTTGCATATGTAAAGATTTCTCACTGAATATTCTATATTCATGTTTTCCATGTTTTCTAAATTTTAGGCACTTAAAACTATGTGAACTGAGCTCTTCGAAAGTCTCAAATGGGTTTCTAAAGCCAATGTTATCTAGTCAAGACTTTTGGGAACCAGCCTCATCACTGGTAACCATTGACATTGGGAGGATGAACATTATGGACTTACTATAGAGTTCAATTATTAAAAGTATAAAATGAATTAAGTAACTAACTTTGATAGTTCTAAAAAATGAAAAATAATAAACATTTAAAATAATAATAATTACAGCTAAACTCTTAACGAGGAGAAGCAAACAAGTAGCTCTCGGCCGGGGTGTTACATGACCGCCGGGCTGTGGATGGGCGACCTTGGATTTTTGGGGTGAGGGTTCACTGTTAACTTCGCGGGTAGTGTGTTACCGAAATGGGAATTCAATTTTGAAATGGACCTTTTTGTTGTATTGTTTTAATGAGAATGGGAATCTGGGGCCCAACCTTCTCCATGTGGCGCTCCAACTAGGCAGATCTGTCTTAGTAGAATACCACATGAAAAGGGTCTTATATATACTTTTATAATAACAAAACTAGATGATCCAAAACCAAGAAAATTTATATTTTCAACATCCACTTTTAAGAAAAATAATAAAAAATAAAAATATTGGGTTCTCAGTTTTAAAAAACCACCTAAGAGTAATAAAGTAAAAATGATAAAGAAAAAAGCTCAAATCAGGGTAAAAAAAGTAATGAGAACAAAATAAAACAGTGAGCCCGGAAGAAAAAATGAATGCTTAAAAATATCGCTTACTGAGACGCGAATCTGCTGCAGAAACTCACAAGTCACATTAATTTTCTTAATATATGTAAAAAATAAAATGGAAACATCTTTGTAGGACTGAGGGAGTTTGCATCTATTTGAAAGTTGATGAGCAATAACAATAGCTTTTAACGCTTGGAAATAATGCGCGCAAAGACGGGTGCCACATGTAACACGCCATCTTACATACGATGTTTGACTCCTTAATAGGACTTTTAACCCTTGTTTAAAAGTTAAGAGTGCATTGTGTTTTAAATTGTCTTAAAGTGAATGAATGCTCATGTTTTGAACAGGAAATCTCTAATTAGAACTACACCTACGTTTCCTTTGTATATAAAAATCCCCTATATTACACTTGTATTAAAAAAAAAGGAGATTTTTGTTTCTCATTTTGCAATGGTACGTAAAATTCTAACTTTTCTTACCATTTAAGGGGTCGGATTATTATCTTTTATGTCCATATATACACGGTACTTCTCATAAATGCTAGAAATCTATATCATATAGGACTCAGGTCGATTAAACATAATTTTACCAATAATTCTAAAGACACATAAAAATCTAATATAAAAATTGACATTGTAAATACGTCACAGTTTCACTTGATGATGAAAAAATGTCCATGTGATAATCATCCAATAAATCTATACTACCAACTAACAATATCAATTTTTCATATCATCTTTTCGTGTCTCCTAGGATTACTCATAATTTTACCTATGGAAATCCTTTGTGGTTTGCAATTATTAATTATTATTCATTTCTTACCGTGTCAACCCTACTACTTATTTTATGGGCTTCAAGTCCATTTAAGTCCTTGTTATTCTTCCTACGGATATGGAACAAAATAATCATCCCGCCAAACAACCAGGACGGTGAAGTAAAGCTCCAACCGCAAACCGTTGCAACCGAAATTCTATATTTCTCCGAAATCGTATCTTCTTTTCTAGGTAGTTTTCTTTCTCCCGAACCAAAAATATACTGTCCTTGATTGATTATTAGGATCATGGCATGGCATGGCATGGCATGGAAGATCATAAATCAGTCTACTGTTATAGCCGCTTTCTGAACGGAGCCAAGAGGTTTTACCATGCTGGCATAGGAACCAGGTTTCCAACGACGTTAGTCAAAGGAAATCCAAATGGTGGGTTAAGTACTTGGTTTTCTCCTTGTATATTTTGCAATAAATATTTGAAAACTATACCTTTCACGAAAAGAAGTCATTATGTGGCTTTTTCTACAAAGTCGATCTGAACAAGCTTTGGGACATAGAACACTTGAGAAGAAAGATATACACTAAAGATTTATATCGTGTGTATTGCACCATTTAGTTGCTCCATTTAGTATCAATACTTGTTCTAGCTCTGTTTTTTCTTTGAAATTTTGCCTTTTCCCACCCCATTATTTTGTCACGTTGGGAGCCTATATCGTGCAGACAATAACTTTGGGGTTTGAACATGCACGTAAATACTTCCTGCTGACCTTGTCCTCTCTTGTTTTCGTGTACTATATGTATGCAATAGAGATTATCACCTAGATCACTTCAAAATTTTCTGTCATCTACCAGGTTGGAGTTTGAAGCAGATTACATAGGATTTTTGCTCATGGCTTTTGCAGGATATGATCCTCGAGCAGCTCCTGAAATTCAAAAGAGGTTTGGAGACTGAGGCATCACTACTTTTCTTCGAGTTAAATCCTGGAGAGAGTTGATTTTACATTTTTGTAGGGTTGGTTGGGATCAATATCATTTATCTATTGATCTATTACTTACTTATAGAGATGATTACACAACTGATTGATACTTTATCCATGGGAGACACATTTAGCAATTATATTCTCTTTTTTCTTATTAAGTAGCTTTGTGTATTTCGTTAGCGATTTTAGTAGTACAAGTGAGTGGGTGATTTTCATTGTAAAACAACTTTGATGATTTGAGTAAAATATGATTTCCCTCTCTTGATTTCTAACTCTTCCCCCTTCCCTCTTCCCGTCAGGCAATTCTTATATCCTATTTCACTCTCCCCTCTTCTGCTCCATCTCTCCCCTTCTGATCTATATTTCTGGGATACGGCTGATAATTCAGAGTACCTCTTGATCAAATCCACAAAAATAAATCAAAATTATCTGAGTATAATGAACTTGCAGAGATAAAGTACTATAAGAAAAACCTAGCTTTCATGCTGATCTGTTTTATAAGAATAGCTCTAGCCAATTCAAAATTTATCTCAATGCTAAATTCCAAATCCCAATCCTACCAATTAATTTTAGCTCCATTGAGGTGCATACCTTATTAATTTTCTGATATTTGAGATATACTTTCTGACTGGGTTTTGCTATTCTGGTATTTGCCACATAACAACCCAGGGTATATTTTCTAATTTATCAAAGCTGTGTTTGTCGATATCCATTTCATCATGTTCTTCTATAATGCAAAACATATAAAGTTGTCTTTCTACTATGCAAAAGATGTAAAAGTCGTCGGTAGGCCTACTAGTTTGCTGTAGATATCCACCATACCATCGTGCATTATTCTGTAATGATCCATAGTCACAAGAACTTTACAAGGAGAGGACTCCACATTTGACATTTTCTTGGAGGAGTTTTGCAAGTTCTTAATCCACCATTTTACATTAGTGCTTGAGATAACTAGGCATTTCCATCGCCCAGAAGGGCTAGGCTAGTCGAGACATCAAGCAGGAAAAGATGCAACAGCCATCAAGACATACATGCACTTTACAATATATGAGTTCACAGTCCACAGTACTACCATCTAGCCTCATTTTATCTCCTCCATAGGGGAGAATGCCATCTCGGGCATAAGAGATGCCTACGGATGCTATTGGGACAAAGAATGAGGGATAAAAGTTCAATTCCACAGAGATTACTTTCCTCCAACTAAAAGACAGTTTGAGCGGAGAGAAACGAAGAAAGTAACAGCACAAAGCAATTACACTTGCAAAACTTGTATGGTCATTGCAATGTTATACAGAATAGTACATATAAGAGAAGAGTAGGGGGAAAAAAGACAAAAGAAAAAGAGAACATCTTCTTCCCATGTTTCCAATCTATGGTTATTGTATGCTTCAGTGAAATGAGACAATGGTCAACACCCCATCTTACCACCCATATTTTGCTTGTGTTTGTGCTTTAGTAAGAAAACCCTTAGAACGTCGCTCCGCAAGCTCCATCTCCTTCTGTCTCAGATCAAATAATAAAGAACCAATTTGATGCTTCCTCTTATGCAGCTTTGAAGGCTTACCGGCACTTGAAGCAGGCTAAAAGAAGCAAAATGCAAACATAAGTAAGGGTGTTCTCCCAGATGGTAATCAAACATTAGAAAGAAATGATAAACGATAAGCATGCTATAATTAGGAGTCACTTCTACAAGTGTGTCATCAAAAGGAAAAGCTATAAGCTGTCCATGAAAAAGAGAAGTATTCAGAAGTGATAAGTTTCATATATAAAATAATAGTCATGTATAAGCTGACGTCAACACTGAAAGTTCATACTGTCCATATTACATCCTAGTACCAGCTTCATATCTGTTGCTGTTGTCTGCATATGCCACTTATTCACCTATTCACCTATTAAACTAACTGAACTGGAGAAGTTCCATGTTACTGCTCAAACCCTAACCCGAAACCAATATTAAGAGATAGTGACAACACTAAACTCGTCAACACAGAGAGAGAGAGAGAGAGAGAGAGAGAGAGAGAGAGAGAGAGAGAGAGAGAGAGGAAAGAGAGTCAGGAAAATCTTCTAAAACAAGAGATAATGGCAAGAACCAAGTCACAAACTTAACTTGATACTGAAAACTACAATATTCATTTTTCAGTGAAATTTTTCTTTTTCTAATTTTCTTAGGAGATGCCTTAGATTCTTTTATCCCTGTACTTTTACAATAAAATTTGAAGGCTTCAGATGGCTCCTCAATAAACACTATGGCCGGTAGGAAACTAGTTATGTCTAAGGTATTGTTTGCATCCCTCAAAAAATCTTTGAAGTTGAATGCACCAAAGCTAAAATAATTCACTAGTGCACATGACTGCAAAAGACATACTCACGACCAACTATTGTTTCTAACTTGGTGTACAGATTAGGTATAAATAGTTGGACCAATTTATAGATTTCTAATTCCAGAAATTGAGAAAACATTTCATGACCTAATGAATCTCAAAGTTACAGAGAGTTAGACACAATGTAGTGACTACTATAAAAGTTTTTTATGTTAGTTTGTGCCATATCAGATTGTTGAAATCCCATTTCCCCACAATATATGGTGCTTCTGCTGACACATTATCATCCTTGACTTAGAGCTCAAGCTTCTTGATTGAAGTACTAAGAGATATCACTGCTTACTAATGCTCTAGCCCCAGTAAGTTTCCCATGTCTATTTTAAAATAGAAATGAAATAAATGAAAATGAGAGGTGGAGAAATATGTAGTACTTGTAGGTCACAAAGAAATACGTGGATCAAAATAGTTTGATCAATTTCTATTTAAAACAGAAAGAAGAGAAAAATGGGGTCTTACAGGCAATGGTGAGTGATGTTCAGTGTCTTATCCATAAATGACGAGTATGCTATCTTGGTTCCTCGATATAAACTCATCCATATATCCATAAACCGTCTCCCACTTTTTCCACTAAGTAGGTCAAAGCATTGACTACATGGATCAAATTAATATTTATTCGAATTCGGATGTTTCAGCATGAATAGTTATCCGAAAATACTTCCTGCTATTTTGACTTACAAAGTTAAATAGTCCCTTAACTAATTTTCACCGCCAAGGATTGAGTATACAAACTCTATTGGCATCCATTCAACCAAATATATCAAGAAACAAGCCTAATATTCATCATATATCAAACTAGCTTCCTTTAGGGGAGGCACGAGCCTCAAGGAACACTTACCTAGTCCATCCCGTACTACGTATGGTCCAGTGGGTCAAGGCCAAAAAAGGCAACTAATACTTTTAAAATGAGGCTCCAACTTAATGTGCCTCTAGAGTGCCTAGTAAGCCTAAGAGGCTTTCAGGGCCACTAATAATGGAATATGAAGCATGCATTTAGACAGCTTTCTAACATATCTTGAACATTAACTTCTGTGTCTGGAATCTCGAACAATGGATGTGTCACAAACTAAGGTATACATTTGCAAATTTAACAAAGTACTAGAAATTTCTAGTGATGTGCAGAAGCAAAATAAGCATACCTTGTAAGCAGGGCCAAAAGCAATGCCAGTTGACTTGACTTGGTCTTCCCTAGGCCGATTTTTCAACAATTCATCTTGCTTCACCTCAACAATCTGCTCTGGAGCACCATTCCTGCCCCTCTTCCCAGGTAATTGTAATCCACTTTGAGCCACTGCAGCTGCACTAGACCCATCAGTCCAATTGCTCTCATACTGCGCATAATCCCCATAACTGCTACTGTAGTTTGCATAATCCCCATTACTACCATAATTTGCATAATCCCCACTTTGCCCGTCCCAATTTGAATAAGCACCATCCTCACCAGCGCCAACGTTATCACCATAACCAGCCCCATAGCTATCATAATTTGCATAGTTCTCATTTCCAGAACTCCAGTTAGAATAATCATTATTCAAAGATGCCTCATCAACAACCTGATTCTCTGAATAACCTTTACTAGGTATTGCATCCGCGTCACTTCCCATAGCACTATCACTATTTAAATTTGATGCGGAACCATCAGTTTCCAAGATAGATCTCCTACCAGTCCCTGCAGCTGAAGGCAAAGCACCCAATGTAGTCGAGTTCTTCGGCGCAGGAATACTTGATAAAAATGACTTCACAGATGACGTGGAAACAGAGTCTTTCAATTTTTTTCTTTGCTTTTCCTTTTCGTCCTCATCTGAATCCTCATCTGAATCCTTGGAATTACTCACAACGGGATTTACAATTGCCGGTGGCCTAAATTGTACTACTTTTTTTGAAGCAGTGGAATTTGGAACTATTTGGGGGGTTTCTGAGATATCAGGTTTTGGGGGCGGAAGCGAAGCAAACAGAGAAGTAGAAACCGACGAAGATGATGCTTTTGGTTGAGGAAGCAAAGAAAACCGATCTAAGACGAAATTTTAGGGTTCCTAACTTCTGGGATTTCTTCAAATTCCTCTATCTGTTGCAATTCCGGTGGGGGTTTTGGCACAGAGGGTTCCTTGAAATCAACTGGGGTCTGCTTGAGCTGCGATTTCGGCGGTGGCAGCGAATTGAACAGAGACGATTTCGGAGGAGGAAGCGAATCAAAGATTTTCCTGGACGGTTTTGGCAGAAAATTCTCCACTCCATCATCTACCTTCAATTTTCGGGGATTCACGCACTTTTCTGGCTGTTCTGGCTCCTGATTTTGCTGATTTTCTTGTTCTTGTTCTTCATCCGAGGATGCATAATTTGCTAACAAAGAATCCATCAAAGGAACAATTAAGAGACCCGAAATGAAATAAGATATTGGGCGTCGATTCTAACTTTCCGGAGTATATGAGTGTTCCGAAATGTAGAATAACGGCGAAGGTGACTGACTCCGCCTCTTAAACAGGACTCCCGGCGGTGGTGCGGACTGGAAATATTTATGGAGAGATGTTTTGGTAAATGGACAGAAAATTGGGCCAGTTATTAGTACTTTGGACCGAGCCCCATGCTCTTCCCAGATACGGAGGATCGAGTTAACCTCACATATGATCCCAAAAAGCTCCTCTGAAATTAGTTCTGATTTCCCGATATATATCTAACGGAATTATCGCACCAAATGTCGAGAGATTTTTGAACAACCTAAAAGTCTAAAATTGAAAATTAACTTGTTTGCACAATGAATTTGACATGATCTTAAAAAAAAAAAAAAAAAAAGAGCTAAAAGACAATGAGTAACTAAAAATTTTTTAAAGAAATAACGTGGACTCCTTAACAAATCCACAATTGTAAAATCAAGTGGTTGTTTTAAAATTTCAAGTGGTTTCTTAATTTTTTACATCCACGGACTCCTCAATAAGAAGCTAGCTTTTTTCCTTAATAAAAAAAATGGGAGTAACTAGGTGTCGAATAAACTTGTAATGAAGTTTGTGAATTAATTATTATATATTGTGAAAACACATGTAAAAGCTTATTAGTCAAAACATGTTTAGGCACGAGTTCATACGTTAAAGAGAATACTAAATGAAAAAGTAGAATTTACGTGAGAAATCAACACATTATTATTGTAGCATAGAGATAACATAGTAATTGGAAACAAATCACGGAGCAAACCTGTTGCCATCACTACAACTACATTTACAGCCGTACTCCAAGAGTACCAAACTCAGTACTCTATGCAAATAGAATATTGACAAATGCATATAGTAGGCCCAATTTATTGTTTAAATTAAGACATGTACACGCTTGTCTTGCTTTCATTTTCTAGAGCACCAAGTGTTTGGAGTACTTGAAAATTTTCCGTTATTATGAAATAATAAGGTAAAAACAGAAATAAGGTAAGAAGAAACCTGTCAGCAGTTTATTTTAACATTATAAGATCAAATGGAGAAACAAATTTGACCAAGCCAATTAAACAGCACAGGCAAATGAAACATTTTCCAAGAGAAAACAATAGCAAGTATCTAGAAGAACCCAAAGCAACTAGATCCTTGAACAGATCCTCTTTGGGTCTATGCCAATTTAAACAGAAGTTCAATCGCATTCCACATGAAGGGCGGGGAATTCTGAATAATAAAGTGAATATTTGGCTGAGCGATCCTCAAATACTACAAAAAAAACAGAGCTTCAACAACTCAAAATGGCATGAGTCAAAAATCAAAACCTCCAGATAAACAGAATACTATAGCTACCAATCTTAATTCTCAGGTAGACCTTGAACTCCAAAGCCACATTACTCACCCAAGAAACGCTAAGCTTGAACGCACCTGCACTCTACAGTTTACATGTACACGGAAAAAGCCTACATCACTGTAAGATGAGAAGCCTGAACTACTCAGACAGTATATCCCCAGTTTTAGCATAATCACATATCACCATGGAGAACATCGGAAGACAAATGAGGAAACCAGAAAGCAATACGAGCAAGAAACATATTCCAATGAGATAATTTGTATATATTATTTCTTAAGTCCAACATAAGCTACGGAGGCCAAACCATTGAAGGGAAACATAATCAGACAACCTCTATATTTTCCAGCAATTTGTAAACACCGAAAGGTAAATTAAGTTCAGACAGAAGGCTATACAGAAATGTGGCATAGTTTCCATTGCAATGTACAACTATCAGATTAATCCAGGTACATTTAACTACTTCACAACATTAACGTTGCTGAGGTAGATGCTTTATCAAACTTAAATCGAAATAACCATAAGGCATGAACCCAAGAAAACAATTTACTCTCTCCAACATCAACTAAACCAAAACTTTCTCTATTCGTACAAAGAACATGATTCCTCCAGATTGCCGTGCCGTTCATCATCACCTTAGAGAAAATAGCCGACAATCCCAAACTCAACAGCACAACTAAGCAATGCATTTTCGGGATATACAATTTCTAGCAATTCAACTCAATGGAAAAAGGAATACACCGCAGTAGAAATATAAACAGCAAGTGCAGAGGTCATCAGAACCACCAGTGCGACAGTGGCGTGCACGGCGGACTTACTCCCACAAGAGAGCATTCCCAACCTGATTTGGATCACATTCACCATTGACAGCAGCAGAAACAAGCACCCCATTACGGAGCCCACGGCCGATGCCAACATCCCAAACCTCAGCACCTTCAAATTTATATGGGCCCTAAAGATCTCATCCACATCCTTACTATTCAACAAGTTAATTGCCAATTTAAGGCCTTGTGCCACAAGAGAGGAAAACAGAAAGAAACTGAAAGACACCACCTCGAAAACCAGGAGTTTCTCCACCACATCGATCCCAGCATCGCAGGTGGATCGATTTTCTAGGCTCCGCTGGCCGGGAGTGGTTAGGGAAAGACCCACAAAAACTGCTATGGTAAAGAGGGAATTGACATTTACAAGGCCGTCAAGGGCGGTGACATGGACGCTGGTGGTGCTGCCAGAGGATGAGAATGATGTGGTTCTCCTCTGCGGAGAGAAGGATTCTACTGGGTAAGATTCAGATCTGTGAAAATCAAGAAAAAATAAACAATCCCATCAAAATCTTGGAAACATGCACCAAAAATATACAATTAATCATACACGAGCACATTTCAAGTAAATACGCAGATGAGGGTTTAAGGGAAGAAGAAAAGGAAGAAGAAAAGGGGCTTACTGTCGCATGATTCGAGCTTCTTGGATTGGAAATGTGTGATTGTCAGCTTGAATTCGTGCTCCTTCTTTAGGTTACAGTTCCATTTCCTTGTGAAGAAAGAGAGTTCGTGGTTTGCTTTTGGGTTTTGGATAGTCGCCGTCGGAGAAGAGATCGTGGAGAGAAGTTCCGTTGAATGAAATGATTGGACTCTGGTTTATTTGCACCACCAGTCTCCTGATTATGATGTACATTGCATATGAGTCCCAAAAATTTTGTTTTACTTCCATTTATTTATGGATAGGTCGAGTCAATATCTCTTCAATAACTGATTACTATTACGTTGATATAAAAATTGTGACATTTATAATACCTACTTTGGGTTTTAATTTTAACTAAAAGTTTGTTTCAAACATGGCATTGCCATAGGCCCATATATCAGCATTTTCGACCATGGAAATGTTTATGTACTACTATTATATTAGTGATATTTGTTGACATAGCAATTTGAGCAAGAGTTGTCCGTACAATTCGAGATAAGAGTTGGCATGGTGGGTATCCCCACTTGTGGATACCTTTTTGAACACAATGAAATTGATTTTTAATTTACAAAAAGTAGTAATAATAATAATAATAATAATAATAATAATAATAATAATAATAATAATAATAATAATAATAAAAAAGAGAAAAAAAGAAAAAAAAAAAGAGCTGTTCGTGCTGAACTCTTATACTGGTTGATTTCAACACCAAACATCAAAGGTTAGAATTTAAAACCAGCTATAGAGCCTTCTCACAAGAGACTAATTAATACGTTAATTACTATTTGTAATTCATTGACAAATACGATATACCAATGGTAATTCTTATTGTCACGTTTATCTTTTAATTACTCAATTTCCAACATTCATCAACATATGCATTCTAAATATGCTCTATAAACCATATTAGAGAATATTTCCTCGCACATCAATATATATATAGTGATTCAAACTGTTTCGCAGTGGTTAGATCATCACGTTTGGGTGGGAGGTTCTGAATTCCAGCCACACCCGCCCCTCTCCTAATTTCTTCCCTTATATCCCTTTTGTATAAAATAAAATAAAATATAATATAAATTTGTCCTCAACTCTGTCTCTCCCCTCTCAAGGCTCAAGACATCACCGTCAAGAATTCTAACAAACGAAAGACAATTTCTGGTTTATTGCACAACTAACAGTTAATATTCACTACAATAGTTATAATCGAATCTACAATCAATTGAGTTAAGTATCATAAACCTATAATCAAGTCTACATAAAGAATGCTGCATATATAGAAGTAGCAACGTACACCAGTAATGAAGAACCTACCAAAACAACCAGTGTAACGACGGCGTAAACGGGCTCGTGTCCACAAGATAGTACTCCCAATTTCACTTGAACAAAATACACAATCGAAAGTGTCAAAAACAAGCATCCCAAGACTGATCCAATGGCGGAGAAAAACAACCCATATTTGTGGAACGATGAGTTGATATCTGCCTTATGGGGATCATTTGCATCTAAGCTGTTCAACAAGTTGATTGCCAGCTTTAGACTTTGAGCTATGAGGGAGGAGAAGAGAAAGCAACTAAAGGAAACCACTTCAAAAAGGATAAGCCTCCGGACCATCTCGACGCTGACATTGCATGATGCCGGATGGCCCGCACCGCCAGCCTCGGGAACCGTTAGCGAGAAACCTATGAAGATTGCCATGGTGAAGAGGGAGTTTACATTTACTATGCCGTCAAGGGCGGTTACGTGGATGCTTGTCTTGGTCGACCTTCCTATGGTGGTGGTTCTCCCCGTAAGGTTTTGTGCGTTGGGCGGAGACTTTAATTGTGACTGGTCAATTCTGTCCACAAGAACAAGATTCAAAATAAATACCATATAATATACATGATGTTAATAAACTATATTAGACGAACGAAATGATTAATAGTTTTTGGTTTACCCATCAATGGTAGCGAATGAGGGCGCTGACGCAGGCGCAACATTCCTTTCGGGAAGGCCATTTTTAGACAACATTTTTCTTGCAAGATTTAGATTTTACAAATGCATTCATATATTGATGCACCAAGGTTTGGACAATATATAGACTTGAGAGTACCCCAAATGGTAGGGAATTAGTTAAAGGATTTAAATGGGACATTATTGTAGGAATAATTAAGTGGAACCTCACCTCTTAGCAAGTGGCTCGGTGTGTCGTCATTCTTGACTGACAAATTTCCCTCTTTGAGCATGATCTCCATATAGCCCCACATTATTTTATTTTATTTTTTTTGAATTAATCACAACGGTACTAATAGAGAATATTGTCGCGATCTACCCTCTATTATTACCCCGATTACAAGTTTATAAACAGACGAATACAGAATTAGTTTAATAGGCTAGATCGAAATATGTCAGAGTACGTAAAAGGAATCTATCATTGATTAATAAATTTATGCACATGTTACATATTATGCTAAAAAACTCTTGTTTGTTCTTAGAATAATAATTAAAAAAAAAAACGTAAAATACACTTCAGAAGTTAAGAATATGAGCTTATAAGTAATAATATGTAAAGGTTTGAAAATATTAATAGTGCATGCATTTTATAAAACTCACCAAGAAATTAACATACCGAAGAAAGCATGTTCTATTGTATGCCCAACCTCAAAGCAAGATGTGTCTGAAAATAATTCTTGCATGGCCGGATTATACTTCTCGATATCTAAAAGGAAAAAGATTAATGTTGTATCGAACACAGTTCTCATAATGTCATTTGTGTATAAGGTTATAAATATTGTATTGAGATTCTGAAATTATTAATCAGATGTGATGTTGCAACGTTTGAGATTCTGAAATTATTAATTAGATGTGATGTTGTAACGTCAACGAGTAAGATCAGTATGAGAGACATTATAAAGTTTCCGATTGAATGCAATCGTTGTTCTTATCCATTTATGAAAAAGAGTGGTTAAAAATAAATGAAGGGCCGGGGAAAAAATTGTAACCTAGGTGGTAGATATATAGCAGCCACTAACGTAGTTGTCAAGTTCATCCGAGGCGGCTTAAAGAACATGGACCACTCCAAGTGAAAACACCTTCCCTTTTCTTTTCTTTCTTTCCCATTTTTTTTTTTTTTTGAAAACAAAATAGACTATATTTTTCCATGTAGATCGACTCAAATAACCTTTGAGCTACTAAAATTCAGAGCAAAATGTATCCAAGAACTAGAAGATTGATGCTAACAAAGAAAAATAAGCTAAGGTGTCATGGGCAACTTCATTCATCTCATGATGAGTAAACTTTGCATATGAACCACACTCGGAGTTTGCAAAAAATGCGGAACTATCTCAGGCAAAGTAGGGTTTATTCGAGGAATAATCATAACTCTCTTGAAGGCATATTCACTAAAAGCTAATAATGAACCAAATGAAGGGGAACATTAACATAAATAGGTCATGGAATTAATTTCAAAGGTGCTATGAGTTATGATTCGAATACCCAATTATGTTTGTAGTTGAATGTACTAGAAATATATATATCAGCTTGTTGTAACTAGCTTGACATTGCTCATAAATTGTAAAATTTAACATAGTTTGATAGAATTTGTTCAGCTCTAGCGGGAAACCAGTTATGACAAGCAATTTTGATATAGAAGACCACGTATGAAGACCATATATATGTTGCGCAATGTGGAGAATAATCAGTAGTCACATGAATGCCACATGTGCATGTTGTCTACATGTGATCTCTGTAAAAAAATGTTATAAAACAATCCTACTATAAAAAAGTATTATATTTCAAAATCATGCCGCGCTAAAAAATTGATAGATTAATTTATACATTGTGTCTATATGTATATACATTGTCGTATAAGATTTGTACAAATCCCTAAGTTTACACACAACCTCAAAATTTCATACATTTAAGTAAGGGGTTGGTTTATCCTCTTTATTTTTTCTTTTTATAAATTCATCTACTATGATTTGACTGTTGATTTGACAACTACTCAACAATCACCACACATTTCAAATTTCAATTAAATCTCCACTACTCATTTCTACTCATTATAAATTCCCTTTATAAATTCAAAAAATAAAGAGCTTCAAACAAGCTCTAAATATGGAGTATGCACAAATTATATGTACATCTATATCTATTTACTATCTAAAAAAGAATAACTTGGAGAAATATTTTTGGGCGATCCTACCCTAACTTATTTAGCTTAATTTCATATTTGCCCCTTAATTGCCATTATTAATTATTATTTTGATTTTATATTTGGTTTTTTTAAAATAAATCTTACATTTATAAATATTGAATTAGCAATTAGTAAATTGAATTAAATCATACATTCATATGGGTGAGTAACCATGCATACATATAAGGTTAAATGACTAAACAATATATTTGTGAATGGAAAGTTTTATTTAGCTAAACAAATAAATCATGCATTTGAGTAATCACGCATTTATATGGGTGGGTTGTACTTCCCTGTTGGCCGTGCCGTTGTTAAACAAATCAATTCCATTTCCAAAATCTCAAAAGCTTTGTAATAAAACATGTATTTATTATTTATTAGAAATACACGTCACATGCAAGAAATATAAATAGCGTACATCTACGCATGCCACACAGAGTGAGAGGTTTTGCCACACAACTTTCGATAGGTTTTTGAAAAATTTCCTTATTTGAAAATTAAATTTTGAACAAGAAAATATATAAAATTGACATGTACCACGCAAAAAACTCTTTAGAATTGTTTTGTAAAAATCCGCCTTAACCATTGACTATAGTTGTTTGAGTTAGTATTACTGTCAAGATTTATATAGTCGGATGGTATCTTAGTTACTTTCCAAGACTTTGATTAATAGTTTGTTTCCCTTCTCTTACAATTTCTTTGTAACTAAAAAAAAAAAAAATCAATATCGCTAGTGAATTACGGATTTTAAAAGCAGAATGTGTCGATTACTAAAAATTATAATACTAATTTCTTAACATTTATGACCCTAGTATGATTCAAGCACCAAATGTCGAGAAAACCATTAGTGCTTCAGGAGCACCAAACTCGGTACTTCAAACCAATCAAGAACTCACATGTGGTTTTGGGGTCCCAATTTATTATTTAATCTCAGCACCTACATGTGAGTTCCTCTACAATCATTGGTTGATATTATACCACATATCTATATGTTATAACTTGAAACAGCACTAGACAGCTAATCATTATGACCCTTTAAATTTGAAATTTTGATCTAGAAAATACACACCCGGAATATGTACGTAGCTAAATTTTATTTACTTAAAACACGACCCTATATGTCTATGTTATAATTTGCACCAACGTGTCCACTGATTTTGACTATATGTTTTTAAATGTTGACTTCAACTCTATGCATTTTGCCCCTTCAGGGGCGGAGCCAACACACGAAAGTAGAGTGCGCCGGATCATAAAAAAATTTTTTCTCCCTAGCAAAAACATATAATTTTTTTCCTTTTTTCTTTTTGTTTTTTTTTTTCTCTTTAAGAGGCACAAAGGAAAAAAATTTTCCCTTGCACCGCGGACCAGGGGAGCACCCCCTGGCTCCGCCTCCACCAACCCCTTGCCGTTGATTACTTCGCATATGCAAGGTCTCTGCAAGTAGTAATGTTTATTGATTCTAATGAATGCTGCGAACGTAGTAGTGGCTTGGAACGATGTCATTGTGCTCTTCCGATCTAATTTACGAAAATAATTTTGACTTCCAAAGTCTTGTCTCCACGAAGTTAAAGAATCTGTTTGAAATTTTTGTTTTGTTTTTTCTTTTGTTTTTCCTTTTTTTTATTTATTTTGTTTTGTTTTTCTTCTCGTCTCCAGGAAGTCGAAGAATCTGTTCTTCTTACATCTTGGTCCTGTAGACTTTTTAGAAAAGTAGAAGATATTTGCAGCTTGCTACCACAAGAAATTGATAGGGACCCTAAATAAATTCCCAAAATTCTCTTCTTGTTCGTAATTGTGAAGTTTCATATTCCGTCTTACAACGTGGATTACTTTTAGATGATGGAAAATTAGACAATTATGATGATAAGTGTTCTATCTTAGATCGGCCAATTAGAATTAGGAATTCACAGTGTTCAAAGTAGTCCCGTTCTTAGATCGGTATTCTATTATCATAATTTTTTTCAAAGTGCAAGATTGATCCGAGCTTAGCGAATTGAAGTTTATTTGACTTGTACTTTTTATTGTTCAATTCCTTACACGAATAATCTGTAAGTCGGTTGAAGAATTGGTCTTTTGACTAGAGGATTGCATAAAATCTAATGTAATAATTAATTGCTATGTACCTTGTCGAGTATTTAATTTGATGAGACTCTAATCATGAGTTATTGGGAAGATACTGTACATGCTAGTGAAAGCTACATGTAACTATCGACGGTTACGATTCATCACTCCAAGATAATAAGATATTATAGCATTCTTTTCGCCTTACTTTATTTGATATAAATTTTTCGATTAGAGTAAAATCATGAGTTGAAGATCTCTTCATCATAATTTGATTAGATTAATAAATATTTAAGGTGAATAATTTAATTTCTTCGGGTTATGCTACATAGACAAAACAACTTACAAAAAATCTAACAAAATTGACACATGGCACGACCTGTTTTTCAACACATCACATCACTTTTACATCAATACCAATTACACAAGCCACATGTCAAGTTTGTCAAACTTTTTGTCACTAACTTTGTTCAAGTAGAATTATTCAATTTCTTGAAATGAGATTGACGGGTATTCACATCTCTTTACCAATTTAGTTATACTGATAAAAAGTTATATTGCCACAGTAACCTTATATATATATTATCATACCATATGACTTTCCTATCATATGGATTGCCTTACATATTACAAAATGTCAATTTTGAACGATGGCGTGAAATATGAATACGAGTGAATCAACAACAAATGAAAATAAAGATTTTAATATCATATTCTAATTGGATTATAATAATAGTATTAAATATTTTTTATCGTGTGTGGGAGTCTAATGAGTCACGCAAAAGAAGTGATAATTGGTGATTTGGAATAGAACTAGTCCAAGTGGGAGACTTAGAATTAGTATACCGCTGTGCGGTAAATGCCGATTGTAAGGGGAGCAGGATGAACAAGGAAGAAGGTTGAAATGGAAGAATAAGAAAATGGAGAATGGTTGTGAGATGGATGGATAGACAACTATTTATTACTCCCTCTGTCCCAAAAAGATATTTCCTCTTTCTTTTTTTATTTGTCCCAAATTATATTCCCCCTTTCGTAAATTAACTTTTTAGTTTTCTAATTTACTCTAATTTATTGTGTATAGTAATTAACAATAAAGAATAATTAAAGTAAAATATTAAATAAATCAAAGGGCATATTAGGAAATACATTGTCAAATTATACATTTCCAATAACATTAAATGATGTTTTTTTAATCTATGTAAAAAATGAAACGGAAATGTCTTTTTAGGAAGAGAAAAACATCACCTCGATCGGCAATTAATGTCTAATTATAGGATAGTATTTGATTGTATAGATTGCTTAATAGTTAATGAGATTAATTAATACACCCGTTTAGTTGTTGGCCTGTAAAACGCAGTAGGAATCGGCTTCCCCCCCTTATTATTTAAAAAAATAAATATATATGCTGTAAAATATACACACACACTACCTCGATTCCCCAAAAATAGGCTCAACTTCTATTTTAATTTATTCACATTGTAGTCTAATTATATAAACGAGGTTGAACAATTAATTTCTTTTTCAAATAAACTCTTAGTCCTACTATTAATAAATTTAGAGCGCATTAAATTGAATTAGCCTTGAATAAAGGTGTATTTGGGAATTAAGTGTAAATTTTGTAATTTCAACAATATTAATTCATATTTCTTAATATACTAGATTAGTTGATATTAGCATATTTTTATGGGATGGATGTAGTATATATTATTATTCGCTCGATCTTTTTTTTCTTGGGGCAATATTATTCTCCATCTCATTTATATAGTCTCATTTAATTTGACTTTTAATTTTACAATAATTAAGAAAATATTAGAAACATGCATTTTGTAAATCATGTTGCTAATTTGTCCTTATTTAACAATTACAACTTAAAATTTATCATTATAACTAAGTTTTTTTTTTCTTGTTTTTCCTCACCCCTTGACTAAGGGTGTAAACAACTAACATAGATGTCACTAGACTACAAAGATCTTAGCTATGACTAAGTGTTAAATATGAGTAAATTAATTAGTAAAATGATAATCCCTCATTCCCAAAAAGATATTTCTCTATTCCTTTTCTATGCGTCCCAAATTCTATCCTCCTTTTATTATTTAGTTTTTTTAGTTTTTTAAAATATTCCTATTTATTATGCATAGTAATCAACAATAAAAAAGATTTAAAGTGAAATATTAGATAAACCTAAAAGACATATTAGGAAATATATTCTTAAATTATATATTTCTAACAACATTAATTAAGTTTTCTTAATCTACGTGAAAAACAGAAGGAAAATATCTTTGTAGGACGGGGGAGTATAGATCAGACTTCTCAATAAAGAAATAAGTCTATGTATTTGGGACATTCGAAAAATAAAAATAAGACTATATATGTGGAACATGGGAATAATTATATGCTAGCACAAAAAATTGACAGAAACTTGTACTTTCAAAATCTACTTCGAATTATTTATAATTATGGAGTTCCGGGATTAACGTCCGAAGCTAGACAATTAGACAAATGTGGTACAAATGTTGTATTTTCAATCAATCAGACTTTGGAATTTACGGTGTTTATCAAAGATGTTTTCTTCTATCACAAATTTATCCATTAACATCTAAATCAATAGTTGCAGTACCTATAGACACCACAATTTTTCTGCCTTTTTTCTGCAGTGTCTATAGACACCGCACTCTTGCGATAAATTATAGCTTACCCCAGGTTTTCCTTATATGTTATTTATTTTCTTATTTTAGACGCCTGCAAATTAGGTATTCAGTTTTCCTTATATGTTATTTTATTTTTTTTAGACGCATATTTTCATCGTTTCCTATCTTAGACGCTTTCAAATTGGGAATTCCTTTTGTGCACCTTCAAATCTCCTCTCCTTATCTACTCCAGATCCTTCCCATTCTTTCAAATTACATTTTGCATAATCAAATCCATGTACAGATTAACTGCTTTAAATTATTTGATATATTCGTAATATATTGAATTTCTAAACAGTTGGTGAAATATTTCCCCCACTTTATTATTATGATTCAAATAAGTATGCTTCACATTTTTTAACCACAATATTGGAAAAATAATCAATATGGTAATGAATATACAGTAGACATCGCCTAAATTGGTATGTCCTTCTCAAGAGAGCATGCCCACTTTGTTTAGTATTCCTATTGGTTTTTCATGCAAATGATTATTATTAGGGTGTGGTTGATTGTATAAATCTCCTATCTAAATTACAACTTTTATGCTTTTAATTCACAAGTAGAAATGGAATTTAAATTCCATGGTACAATCTTAGTAAGCATAGTTTTTTTTTTTATTTTCTCTAGAAGACAATTCCCACCTCTCCTTGAGAATATTGACATCTTGTTTTTAGTCATCTCTTTATTTATACGTTATGGACAGATTATATTGGGATGGTTTTTTTCAATAATTCACCTCTTGGTTATTTTTTCTTATCATATTCCGAATGATTATTTGTTTTCTTTTCTTTACAATGTCTCATTTTTAAATACAACTTTATTTATATAACAATAACAAATTAGATTGTGATACTCTTTCTTGATAATTCACCTTTTATGGAACAATATTTTTTTTAACGGCCACCCAAATTAGTCCTATTGAATTAGCTTAGATTTAGGGATCAAGGGGCAGTCTGAGTGGAAAAAGGACCTGACCCTTTACCGGAGTGATCCGGGTTAGAACCCCCCACCCCTCCCCCATTCCCCTTTGTAATAAAAAAAAAAAAGAATTAGCTTAGTGATTAGTGTCGAAATTTGCATATTTGATATATCATTTATGAGGCACTAAATGTTCATTTGATATTAATCTAACCATTTTGTTGAGGCAAATCGATTTTCATGCTACAAGTTTATTTTGTATGAATACATATCTTAAAAATGTAATTAATTAAAGTACGTATTCATTTGCATATTGACAAGTATTGTACATGAAAAATGATACTTATTGATGTATTTTTATGTTGCAAGTGTTGGAAGTTTATGGCGCAAGTTGATCAAGACAAGTAGGGATGTTCAACAATTATGTCGACTGTGGACAAGTGTCAAAGAAATCTTGATAAATTGAGTTCTAGAGGTCCAATGAAGATGATTCAAGTGGGATTGGAAAGATAACTTAAATATACACAAGATCATTCCATCTGACTAGATTTAAATTCGGTTCACAAAGTTGTCAAAAGTCATCATCAATTCCAGGTTGTATTCTTATCAAGATAAGGTGTTGACTAGTCTGTAGCCTTCACTATTTTGATCATATCTGGAGTTATAGATCATGGATTGGTGTGATTCAAGTTGGAGAATGAAGCCAAGAGATCTATCTACAATCTTCATCTTATTACTTTCCCAGATTCGGAATGTAAGTCGACCAAAAGACAGCCACGATGAGAGAACCAAAACAATTTGACAGTCAAACTTTCTGTCTATACAGCTGTTGGTTTTTCATGGATATGTCGAGCTATAGTTATCCAAATCCTGTGATTCTTGCTCCATTAGAAATCCAAGTTGAAGAGATAAATATCATATTTTATCATCCGATTTTGAATCTGGACCAAAGAGCCTCAAAAATTGCCTAAAATTTGAAAGTTGATGCATTCACCTGATGGCTGCTGGATAAGTGGGCAGTGCTGACTATTTTGCACATATCTCAGCCTACAAAATTCTAATTGGCCTGAATGTTTTTCCAACACATTGCCAACTCATTTATACAGGACGTTTATTTTGGTAACAAGTCCAAATTCGATGAATATAATCAACAAAACACAGCTTCAACTTGCATCAGATTTACTGAAGCCAGCCTGGCATGAGGAAAGTTGCAAGAAGAAAGTTGTCCGATTTTCTCTATATAAAGAGTATTCTTGTGATCATTCAAGGGGAGGTTTTCTAGAGAGAAAAATACATAGGAGGAGGAGGAGGCCGAAAGGCCGACCTTGGGACGAGCAAACGCTAGATGTGAAAGACAACTTCTCCTATTCGGTTCTTTGTTCATATCTCATGTATATTTAATTTTTATTGTTACCTAGGTGAATGATGAAACCATGTTAGTTATATAACTCTCTATTTTGTTATTGATTCCAAATACTATATACTCTAAATGTCTATGATTCCGGTTTCATCAATGATAAATTATGCTTTCATCTCTAATATCAAGTATTATTGACTGTTAGAAAATTTATCCATGCTCGATTTTGAAAGTTCAACACGTAATTTTATTTGACTACTGTGATTCATTAAGTTGTTTACATGTAGTTTTTAGAGAATTACACACTTGAAGCGAAAGGGGATCTACATTAGATTAGTTATATTTTGAGCTTAACAATAAATTACTTGAGGTAATAAAAGATTGATTTCTTATTATTACTCAGATATTGGAATCAATACAATATATGTATTATTTACTATACATTGTTGGAATCTGCAAACTTGGTAATGTTTATCCTTAGGATTTTTTCGTAAACGTTCTTGTTTTTACTAATTTATATTTTACAGATCAAATCTTGATCTATCATTTGGAGCTAGGTTAGAGTTAAATCTAATTCAAATTCATTGAGTTGTTCCATATTTATAGCAATCCTCGTGGGATCGACCTCGTTTACTCACATTTCTATATTTCAATCGATTCGTGCGCTTGCAAGTATTTAAAATTGACATATTAATTAAATAAATAATACAAATAAAAAATCTAAAATGCAGTCTAAAAGAATAAAACACGGGCTGAAAGATTGTAGACTACACTAACTGGACCTAATGGGAAAGATATTAATCATACTGAATTATATTGATTCATTTACCATTATAGATGAACCGTGAAAATAAAACCTGTTTCCAACAAAAAATTCCTATTGCAACATTTAATACTAATTTTTGAACGTCAAAATTATTCTGCAACCAAAATATGCATTGAGTACTTTAGCTATGCGGTAACTATATTTTTCTTCATCTATTATTTTTATGAGATGTTAATAAACTTCATTTATTATGGTACTTTATACCGAAATACTTTTATTGTTGTAATATATATTTATTGACTCTTATTTTCTATTTTAATTGCCTTAACGAATAATTCCGCAACATTATATTTTCTCTATCCTAACTTTAGACAACATCCTTATTTCATTTCTATATGTCAATTAATCATACCCTTTATGATTTTTTTGCAAACTTCATTTATCTCTTACCGATGAGATCAATGACTTATATATATATATATTAATACATTAGGAATTAAATACATACAAATAAGAACATTACATAATTGTCAAGAATTTTTTATGTGTCAATACAATTTTTTTATTCTTCTATGTAATTTTGCTTTCATTAACGTTGAAACCTATTCATTTCGGCTAAACCATCAGCGTGGGTGACAAAAACCATTTTTATGAGTTCGTATGTGCATGCTACACAATCTAAAACATAGGCACAAATGTTTGATGATTTTGTGCCATTTGAGTCCATGACTTTTGCTACAGAATAATTGGGATGACATTGTATATATTAGATGATTATTCAAGATGAAATATTTGAGGGTAATGGCGCAAAACTTCTCTACCTTTTAACTCTTTTGTGCAAATTGTTCCTACCTTCCATTTTTTGGCAATTTCATCCTCAACTTTGCATTTTTTGGCGGAATTCGTCCCTGCTGTCACCCACAGTTAATTCTAGCTTTTTCTTTACTACTATTTGTAATATTATATATATATATACACACTTATATTAAATAAAACCTAAATTAATACATTAATTATTATTTTTATATTTTCAAAAAATTAACACATTCAAATTTAAATACGTCAATAAAATGTTAGATAAGATTAAAGAAGAGAAGTATGTTTTATTTTATTATGTTATTTTACAGGGTTCAAAATTGAATATTAAATGGACGTATAGTTAAAAAATATAATAAGCAAAATAATTAACAAAGTTGCTGCATAAATAAAATATATTCAAGAAAATTATCAGCTGCAATGCTGATAATTTATTTTGCTTATTATACTTTTTTAATTATACGTCTATTCCGATCTCTTAGTTTTGAACCCTGCAAAACAACATATAATAAAATAAAATTGACTTCTGTTCTTTCATCTTATCCAATATTTTATTGGCGTATTTATGTTTGAATGCATTAATTTTTTGAAAATACAAAAAATAATAATTAATTCATTAATTTAGGCTTTATATAATATAAGTATATATATAATATTATGAATAGTAGTTGAGAAACGGCTAGAATTAATGGTGGGTGACGGCAGAGACGAATTCTGCCAAAAAATACAAAGGTGGGGATGGAATTGTCAAAAAAGGAAGGTAGGGACGATTTGCGCAAAAGAGCTGAAAGGTAGGGACGTTTTGTATCAATTACCCAAATATTTGACATCTCTATTTTAACTTTACATTATAATCCTTTTATCCGTTCTTCTACCCGGGCATCGCACGGGTATTAGACTAGTATATTCTTAAATCAAGGGCAGCTGAGCCTATAGGCACTGCGATTTCTCTTCCTTTTTTACGCGGTGTCTATGGGTACAGTTACATTGGGGAAACCTTCTTATTTTTCTGCAGCCATCTTTTTATCCTCTTAAATTAAATAAACTTTTGTTCTCCCTCCCATGTTTAGTGCTTCAAACTTTCCTTCTTTTAGTTCCAATCTTCTTCAATCCTTCCTAAATTCTTTTTTTTTTCTCCTTGCATTTTGATTTAATATTTCCATCTATAGAGTTTCAATTCCTAACCCTAAATCAACCGCAAATAATCATTTTTATTCATGCGATTGTTATGCAATTTTCGCAATCAATCCATATGAAAAAAGGGCAAAATGTACTTAAAAAAATACATTTAGAGAGTTCACTCTAATAAATAAATTGGGAGTTCAATACAGTGACACATGATTTATCAATCTGTTAATTAACCAATTTATCACATAATTGAATAACGCCGTTTGCCTAAATGCAAAAGGAATGAAATAATTAATGTGCTATATATGAGTTTTACGACACTAATAATCTTTTCTTATTTGTGTTCTAATTTTAGTATCGCTTAATATATATTTCTCCTTATAAGAAACAATGAAAGGCAAACCCACTAATAAATGTAAATTATAAATTTTAGTAGGTTATATATACGTACCTCTAACATTTCCTGTAATACTATGATGCTTAGACTAAGTTCCTTAATCGCGTCATGAGTTATTCGATGTACAAGCATCGAGATAATGTTTTCACATCCAAAAATACTTTGAAATAAGTTCGCAGTTTAGCATGTAAAGCACAAAAAAAAAAAAATTATAAAAAAATCAAAGGTCCCCAATCTAAAGAAATAGTCATTGTATTTAATAAAAGCAAACCAACCAATTCAACAACAAATATTATAATTAAAGACCTTTTCCAGAATTTATATTATCTTAATAAAATTTATATTTTTATTTCTTACAGTCTTCACAATAAAATATTATTATACTATGCTTTCCTTAAGTTTGCCGACATTTTACTGTGCAAACATGAAAGTTAATCCCTCTTATGGGGGTTTTGTTTAAAAGAAGAGGTCAACAAAAAGTTTTGCTTAAAAAGGTATCTTCTAAAACTTTTGTCTAAACAAGATGCCCAATTAAAAAAACTAAAAAATAAATAAAAATCTACTCTCCACCCTCACCTAACCGCCATCACTAACGTTGACTTCTCCATTCCCACCCCAAAAAAGGAGACAACGTCTGCAAGGGGAGGGAAGCAAGAGTAGTTGGCATTTTGCAGAATGATCATCTCAAAAAGGGACTCCAAGAAGGTTCCACCCCCCAAAAAGCGAGTTGCAGAATGATTATTTCAAAAGAGGACTCCAAGAAGGATCAAAATATCCAGATTTTTCATTCCAAAAAGTGCTTATGCATTGAGGTATGTCACAAAACTCTCAAAAGTCTTTGAAGAACAAGAAAAGATTAGTATAAAATAGGAAACGCAATCTTGTTGCAGTTATTTTTTGAGTGGGAGTCTGTATCCTCCTGGTTCTTGGGATTATGATGGTCAGATCGCGATCACGGCATACATGCCGTGACCTATACAAAATAACGGCATGCAAGCCGTTATGTTAGTTTGAACATTTTGTTTTTTTGTTTCCATATAGTTTTAACTGATTTTTAAAGTCAATGTTCTAATGACGACATGGTGCTTCATGTTGAGATCACAAAATGCGTGCCGTGATCTGTAATACATAACAGTATTAATGCCGTTATGCCAGTTTGAACCAGTGTTTTCCTTTTGCATAGTTGTGACAGAAGTACGAAATCTACATATTTGTACTTATATGATATTGTGCTTCAGGTGATATCACAGCATACATAACATGATCTGTACCATATCACGACATTCATGCCGTTATAGAAGTCAGAACACAATTTTTATTTTCTTTTTAAGTTTGGATTTCTGGCTCACAGTTTAACTAATTTTGAGTGCATATAAAGTTATGTTTTCAATAGTTTGTATTGCCTTTGCTAATTTGTTTGTAGTTATATATATTGAAAATTCATTCCATTTGTTTATCATTGTATTGTCTATGATTGTAATATGATAGTTGGTATGTGACCGCTGTACTTTGATAATTCTTGTTTTCACTTAAGTAGTATTAGTTCGATAAAAATTAGATAGAGCAATAGTTATGAACTAAAATCCATTTAGTTCTTGTTGTGATGTGGTAATGGACAGTGTGGATATATTGTGGATAAATGTTTGTTATGGGAATGAATTTGTGAAGAAAATATTACAGGTGTGTTTTTGTTCGATAACGGTACCTGTGCAATGATGCTTAACCCCATAACGGTATCGGTTCAGTGATGGGTAGCAAGGTAGAGTTTTGGTGGCAAGAGGCTACAACATGTATAAGAAACTTATGTAAACTTCTAATCAAGTTGCTCATATCATATATACATGAAAGTTTTTTATACATTTTGGGTACCATAATTCCCTCCAGTTAAGCCTTACATATACTTACTCACACTGTTTTGTTTTTATATCAAGGTTTCTAGATTATTTTTAAGTAAACCACGCTATATGTGCATGTTGTTGTATGACAAAAATACATATAAATCACGTAAATGTGTTAAACATGACTTAACATCACGTTTGTATAACGTATCTTGTCACATGATGTCCACATCTCATCATTCGCTCATCCATAGTTGTTAAACACGCTGGAAACACACAAGGGGACACGCTGGGGTCACCATTGTCAAGTTTCACAAAGTTTTGACTTCGTTAAGGCCATAATGGACTGATGCCACGAATATGGCGCTATAACGGTATAGGTTTAGTAATGGCGATCCTTCTTGATTTTGGGGCTCTCCTTTTATCGGAATGCACTCACATGGCCTTCCTACTAAACCCATCTTCGATCAACTCGTTTGCGCCGGGGGAGGGGGCATTTGCTCATATAGGGTGTTAAACTTGGCTTAATGTTATGCTGTGTAACGTATCTTCTCAAGTAATGTTCGCATCTCATCTGTTCACTCATTCATAGTCGTTGAACACACTGGAAACACACAAAGGGACATGCTGGGGTCACCATTGTCAAGTTTCAAAAAGTTTCAACTTCGTTAGAGGCATAACGAACTTATTCCGCGAATATGACGCTATAATGGTATAGGTGCAGTGATGGCGATCCTTCTTGATTTTGGGGGGCCTCCTTTTATCAGAATATACTCACATGGCCTTCATGTTGAACCCAACTTCGATCAACTCGTTCAGGCTAGGAGAGGGGGCATTTGCACATATAGGGTGTTAAACTTGGCTTAAAGTCATGTTGTGTAACGCATTTTGTCAAGTGATATCCACATCTTATCCGTTTGCTCATCCATAATTGTTGAACACACTGGAAACACACAAGGGGACATGCTGGGATCACCATTGTCAAGTTTCACAAAGTTTAGACTTCATTAAGGCCATAACGTACTTATACTGGGAATATGTCGCTATAACAGTATAGGTGCAGTGATGGCGATCATTCTTGATTTTGGGGTTTTCCTTTTACTAGAATGCACTCAAATGGCCTCCCTGCTGAACCCAGCTTCAATCAACTCGTTCGAGTCGGTGGAGGGGGCATTTACAAGTAAAGGGTGTTAAACATAACTTAGTAGAATATTGTCTAGCTTGTCTTGTCACGTGATGTTCACAAATCATCCGTTCGCGCATCTAAATTAATTAAACACACTGGAAACATACAAGTGGACAATGTGGGGTCATGAGTTGTTAGGTTTCATGAAGTTTCAACTTCTTTAGTTCCATAACGGACTCATGCCATGAATATGTCACTATCACAGCATAGGTGCAGTGATGCGGATCCTTCTTGATCTTGGAGTGATCCTTTTATCGGGTTGCACTTACTTGACTTCTCAATTGGACCCAACTTAGATCCATGCATTTGAGCCAGGGGAGGGCCATTTGTATATATAGGGTGTTAAACATGTCTTAGTAGTATGTTGTGTAACTTGTCACACTACATAATGTCCACAAGTCATCCGTTTGCGCATCCAAATTCATTAAACACACTAGAAACACACAAGTGGACACGATGGGTCACCATTGTCAAGTTTCATGAAGTTTCGACTTCGTTAGTGCCATAATGGTCTCATGCCGTGAGCATGGCGCTATCATGGCATAGGTACAGTGATGACGATCCTTCTTGATTTTGAGGCCCTCATTTTACAGGGTTGCATTCCCATGGCTTCCGGGCTAGACCAAACTTAGATCAATGTGTTCAAGCTAGGGGAGGGGGTATTTGCACATATAGGGTGTTAAACATGACTTTAATTTACGTCACGTTGTGTAAGGTATCTTATTACGTGATGTCTACAACTCATTTGTTCGCTCACCCAAAGTGGAGAGACACACTAGAAACACACAAGAGGACACGGTGGGGTCATGGGCATCAAGTTTCATAAAATTTAGACTTTGTTAAGGCCATTATAGACTCATGCCGTGTATATTGCGCTATAATGGCATATGTGCAGTGATAATGATGCTTCTTGATTTTGTTTTCCCCTAAGTTAAGGCATGAAATTTATTCTTTCTGTTAGGTTTTTGGGACCCTATACACTTATAGTTTCCAGTCTAGTTTTGAAGAATCACAATTTCGGGCATCAATTCCACTAGAAAGGCTTTTTGTGTGGACAAGGTTCCATGGTTTTGCCATCAATTATTCTATGCAAAAAAGCTCACGCATTGTTTTTGATCTTACGAACCTGATAACAAAATATTTAAGCTATGTTACATCGCGAAAAATGTTAGCATAAATTTTGACAGAGTTTCCCCTATATCGTGATGTCCAATGAAAACGCGATACGGGTACAGTGATACCATTCTCGGGGTATTTTAAGACCCACATTTCACAGATGAGTCACCAACGCGTCTCTCTACCACATCTCCACTGTGTTTGCAATATATTGGACAAGTTTTACTAAAATGAAAATGCAGATAACATGTTATTACAAACAGTTCTATGATGATATGTACTTACGCATCTCTTTAGTATTTACAAAACTTCAAACAAAAAAATTAATGATGATTTATCGCAAAAGCATTTACAGAAATTTTGGCAGAGTTTCCCCTATATTACAGAATGTTCCAACTTCACCTGATTACATATCAATCTTGTTTCCACATGTACAATACAATACTAAGTATTACAAAGCACTATGTGATAGTATGTACACGTCCTTCAAGTTAATGTACATAATACGCAATAACCTTGACCATTTGCCACAGCTCTGTTGTACAAATCCATTTAGTTATGGATAAGTTAGAGCAAAAGAGGGCCGCTCTAGAGTCGGTGTGGTTTTGCAACATTTGCTCTCGAGTTGTTTCCTCCTGCAAATAAATTGAATGGGCAGATACTCTTTAGTAAAAATGTAATCAAAGTTCATAAATATGAGAATCTATCTGTGAATAGAGACTAACTATGAGTGATCACGAGATAGAATAGAATGCTTTGATGCATCTAGAGTCAACTAACATAGAAAAATGCTTTGATATTGCACATGGTAATAAGTTAATGACAACAAAATTTTGACACAAACACGCGACAATAAGTAGCATATGAGTATAAAAAATAACAAAATTGAATGAAAATTCAACTGATTCTAAATGAGAATCCTATAAATATAATAAGCCATTTTGGTATTTGAAATCAGCAAGTAAAGACAGCACAATATGTAAAAGATTAATATCAGTTGCCTGTTAAATTGGAATTGGAATTTTTGTACTTGTGTTTTTTTCTTTTTTCTTTTTTCTTTTTTTCAGTTGCCTGTTGAACACTACTAATTTGTATTTTTGGTTGCATGGGGTGTTACTGTTAGAAGGCCAAGTGCTCAGGAGGGCATAACCTCGACACAATAAAATCACTTAGAAATTCACAACATACGATAACTCGTTATAGTGAAGCAGACATTCAACAAGGCCCGTAATAAAATATTTCAGGAAAAGGAAAGTTTGATTTGCAATTGGAAACATAATGAATTAGTAATCTCATACAAGAAGACTATTCTAGAACTAGACCCACATAATAATGGCCAAAATGAAGATATTTCTCATTCTAAAATTAGTAAGCATTAAGCAATTAAAGAAATTGTTACAAGTTCATTGCCATATACGACTAAAAGTTCATTGCATTAAGAAATTATTATATCACCTAGATAACAAATTGTGTGATATTAAATAATAGCTGATTTGCGTTTTAACTAAAAGTTCTTGTTTCAAAAATGGCATTGCCATATACGACTTCAACACTCTGGTCTCAAAATGTGTCTTTTGTGCTACTAATGAAACCATTAAGCATGTCTTTTTGCATTGGCCTCAACAGATATTCATGTTTTGGCTCATTAATGGCAAGAGAAAGTTGAAGAAATTTGCTGTCCTTATCCCTCCGATCATTTTTTGGCATCTTTGGAATGCCAGAAATAATTAGAAACATAATTAAAGATGCTAATGTTAACGGCAAAGGGTGATATTGCAGATTGAGAAATTTTGGGGTAGAATACCTAACATTATGAGATCGGAATCTATTTATGTCTAATGGCAAACTTGAGATTAATTTCGTCACTCATTGGCAAAAGCCTGCAAGGGGCTGTATTAAGATTAATACTGATTATTTCTAAGCGCAAACTTGAGATAATTAACTTTTTTGTTTAGATTGTTTGTATTTGATTTGTACCGTCTCCCAAAGAGACTAGGTGAAGGTCTAAAAACTAGACCAACACATCGTCCTTTCAAAATTAAAAAAAAAAAAAGTTGACTTCAACACCAAAAATCGAAGGTTAGAACTTAAAGTCCGGTTATAGAGCCATCTTGCCAGAGATCAAATGCATCGATTACCTTTTGAAATCCATTGATAAATGAGTAATGATAAACTTTTATATTAGTCTACCAATTTGTTCACCGGTTGGTATAAAAAAGAAGCATAAAATGTCAATTAAAACATTTAAATAATTTGAGTTTTAGATATTATAGAGTTAAAATTGTAAACAGAAACTAATTAGTAAACCAACATGAAAGTGTAGCATTACTTTTGATAAATACGATTTATCAATTGTCATCTTCATCGTCTCATTCATCTTCTAATTAATCACTCAAATTTCAACATTCGTCACCATTAAGGGTTCCAAATATGCTATAAATAAACCATATATGGGAGAGTATTTCCTCTCACAGTTAAAAGTGGCTGTTTAAATCTCTTTTTTCAAATTGAATTATAATGAGAAATTATAATAAGGTTGTATGAGTGGTGTAGATTTAGTACAAATTTGAAATTTATAATTATAAATGAGCAGTTATCAAATTAATGGTCAAACCAGTGGTAAGTGAAATTATAATGTGTTTTCATAAAGAGAATCTAAACACCTAAAAAAACAAACATGAATTTATCCTCTACTCTCTCCTCCAAACATCATCAAGAATTTTAAGAATTTTAACAACCATAAGGCAATTTCTAGTTTATTGCACAATTAATAATTAATTACTAATATTGGATACAATATCCTATAATCCATAGAGCTGAAGTACCATAAACCTATAATAATCAAGTCTACATAAAGAATACTGCATATATAGAAGTACAAATGTAAACCCATAACGCAGAACCTACCAAAACAACGAGTGTCACGACCGCGTAAACGGGCTCGTTTCCGCAAGAAAGTACTCCCAATTTCACCTGGACGAAATACACAATCGAAACTGTCAAAAACAAGCATCCCATGACGGATCCGATGGCGGAGGAAAACAACCCATATTTGTGGAACGATGAGTTGATATCGGCTTTATGGGGGTCATTTGGGTCTAAGCTGTTCGTCAAGTTGATTGCTAGCTTTAGACTTTGCGCTACGAGTGAGGAGAAGAGAAAGCAACTAAAGGCAACGACTTCGAAAACGATAAGCCTTCGGATCATGCCAACGCTGGCAATGCATGACTCCGGATTCCCTGCACTGCCAGCCGTGGGAACCGTTAGGGAGAAACCTATGAAAATTGCCATTGTGAAGAGGGAGTTTACGGTCACTATGCCGTCAAGGGCCGTTACGTGGATGCTCGTTTTGGTCGACCCTCCCGTTGTGGTGGTCGTAGCAGTGGTTGTGGCTGTCGGTTTTGTTGCGTCTGACGAAGCGTTTGATTGTGACTCGATCCTGTGATCACAACAACAATGTTTAGAATCTTAAACTATTAGATGAGATGATTAACTATAGATGTAGAGGAAAGCGTTTACCCATCAATGGTTGGAGATAAGGGTGCCGCCGAGGGCACGACACTCCTTCGGGAGAGGCTATTTCTTGACAACATATTTTCTTGCAAGATTTAGGTATTAGAAATGCACTCGTGTAGTGATTATAATAAAGGCATGAAGTATATATAGACTTGAGATTAGGCCTAAATGCTAGCAAAGTAGAGTAGAATAATGCACGTTTTATTAAATATTGCATTAATGTGTGAAGTGGAATCTCACCAGAATTGAATACTTCTAATAATTAAGCAATTAGGTTTGTCATTTTTGACGGACCAATTTGTCTATTTTAACGCTGAACATGACCTCCAGTGAACCCACAATTATTTCTTTAATGAATCACAGAGAAATCAATAGAAAATGTCCCTCTACGATTATTAGTTTATTATTATTACAGGACTAAAAGTTCAAAGCGGATAACTCGAAAAACAGTTTGATAAGATATATATATATATATATATATATCGCAGTAGGTAAAAAGAATCTAATGCACGTATAGCTGCATGTGATAATTATTATATCAGGCTAAATGCAAAAACTCTTGTAGAATAGGGGGGAAAAGGTAAAATACATTTTATTCAAAGTTAAATGTCACGCGTTCGAAATTTTAAATATGGCAGAATCATTAATCACAAGTGATACTGTAGATTTGACGGGAAAATTGATCAATAGCCTTAGACTAGATGGCAGAATGGATGGTGAAAGAATTAGACCAAAGACGGTTGGGCCGAAATTTGTGGATTTGGCATTCGCGGTTCGAATTGAAACCACGGCCTCTCCCTGATGTGAAATGAAGAGATGATCTGGGGTAGTTTAGGCCCTCAAATTTATGATTTTCTATTTTTTTATTTTTCCGATATTTATTTATAATTTATTATTTTATAGTTTTGGCCCTAGCTAGGGCTTTTCTAGGACTATTTAAATATATTTAGACTTTATTTTCATCATTAATTGATTAATACAATTAGTGAGATTTCTCTTTTTTGACAATGAATTCCAATTTTACAATTTTCTCAAAGTTTTCACTTAAGTCCATGTATCGTGCTACGTTAACATGTCGTAAAACTCTGGTGCTCAGTTAGTGCCCTATTTCATCTTGTAATATAAAACAAATTATGAACCAGCATGTGATACAAGAATCTCAATTTATTATTAGAATGTCATTCTTGAGAACACACACATATGGGTGCTTTTTGTACAGAAACAATGTCGGAAAGATTATAGAGCCCACATAATTAAAAAAAAAAAGAAATTAACCACTATTTGTTTCATGAAAAGCATGAGGAACCATCAGGGGCGTAGGCAGGGGGCGGCCATTCTTTGCCCTAGCACATTCCATTTTCACAAAAACGTATTTTTTGACCATATAAATGATTAAAAAAAATTTAATATACAAATTAATATTAATCTACATATTCGACACACCTAGATATCGATAGCTGGCTCCGCCCCTGGAACCACTAATTGTTTCTTACGTTTTCCTAACAATGTGGGCTTTGTAAGTATACCAACGTTATTTATGTAGAAAAATTGTATATATGAGTTTTTTATTGGTTTAAATTAGAGTTAATAACCTATATGTAGTACTTTTCGTATGAATTTTACATTGTAACTTGTAAGATTTCTGTTTAATTTAATAATCGATTGCATGGTGTGATCGTTGTACTTATCCATATCCATTCATATATACATATATATATAAAATAATAATAATAATAAAAGAAGTAATAAGTAAACAAAAAAAGGATCGTTAATTTAATCATCGAACGCATAGCAGCCTAACTTATTTCAAGTTCATCCGAGGCGGCTTGTAAAGCACATGGACCACCCTAAGTAATTAAATTAACTAGTAAAGAATATACTTTTTGACGCACAAAAATTGCATAATTAATAAAATAGGGCCAAACGGAGAAACGGCGTCAACAAGTGAATTCAACGTATATATTGGTGGAATATGTTATTAAGACTTGGGGTTGATTCAATTAAATATAATAAAAATATAAACTGACATATAAGTATTTGAAGTTTCATCTTAAAATGTTAACTTTGTTAAGAGGAGTAGCCTAAATGCTTATATATTAGTTTATATTTTTATATTTAATTAATATGTGATTTATCCATTAATATATGCTACGTCCAGTTCGCCTAAGCAGTTATATTGTCAAGAGTACTGAGTATTAAGTGTTTCTAGCGCACTGAAATTTTTTTCGCCTTTTACAGGCGAATTCAACAAAGTTGTCCGCTTCTTTGAAGTAATTGTACCCACCCCTTTTGGGATCTCAAGAAGTTGCGTTTCTTACACAATGGTCTGGTCCTTCAATTTTTAGTTGCGTACCAAACAATGCAAACAATACTTTTAGCACTAAAGCTACTAATGAACCAAATGAAGGGAAACAAACAGCTGATGGAATTAATTGCAAAATATTCTACATATGAACCATGGAAGTGATCTCCTCCTCTTATGGGAGGGTTTATGACACCGGAGGCTTCTCTGATTTCGTTGGTACCATTCAATCGAATCCGATTCAATTAATATCATTGTAGAGAATCCCTACCTTGTTTTCTTCCTCATCGTTGTTTTCTCCATCAGTACGATAGATTTCAGGGATCTTAGTTCATTTAACAGTCAATAATTATAAAATTTATCACAGTTCAGTTGAATTTCTTTGTTGAACCAAAGCTGCATAGAAGACTTCCGATGTCATTGTTGACCATGCAATTTACCAAAAGACTTTTGACTTTTAAAATCTTGTCTCCACAAGTGTCTTCCTTCACTATCTCTCCTTCAAAGCTAATGTTCACATAGCTTGACCGACTGGAGCATTGGAGATGCTCTAATAGTATTCGATTAAAATTGATATTGTTTTTCAAATTTAGAACATTGGCGCTACAAATCGCTATCACAATGGGGGAGTGGCTCAAATTTGTTGCATCACAAATCCTAAATTGGAAAATAACACCAATTATATTAGCTCCCATTATAATTGGTCATCAAACGAACCCTTTCATTTATGCAATAAAATATCAAAATATCAATCTCAAAATGCATTTTACATATATGTTTCCCTTCATTACCTAATAATCAAATTTGGTACGCATGATGAAGCCATAATTGTATAAAAGCTTTGAGAAAAACTTGTGCAGAAAGCTTGAACCCGGTCCATTTGGCGCTACCACATCAATTTAGAGTGGTAAGCATACTTGTCACATGTTCAATAAAATACAATTATAATGAATTGCCAAACAGACCCTAACCATTGACATGAAAAATGATTGGGTTATACAATTCAGAAGAAAGCATGCTACTTATTATGGATGGTGAAAAAGGCATTACATGATGAATCTTGGCATTGTGATTGCCATCAATCTCTTTATGTTACCGCTCGACCACACCACGCGTCGAGGGCTTGTAACGGACTTTGTACATGCAAAGTTTGGCAGACCAACTGCAGATCGTTTTTCACCAATAATCTCTGCAAGAACAAACACCATTCTGGAAATGATGAAACCTATTTCTATCTCTTACAACAATTTTCCTTCCAGTAATCTTCGAAATGAGCTTGATCACAGAATGACAATCGTTGCAAACTCTGAGATTTTTTATGATCCTTAAAGTTCTGTGTGATTCTGTTGATATTAGGCCATAGCATATTGCAAGCCTCTCACTATGTATGGCTAGAGCCCCTTCCTTTTCTTGATCAGTAATATCCTGTGACACCACTTCTATCTGCGGATTATAACCTTCTAACCTCAATGTCTCGTTCAACTCCTCCAATTTTTTGTAGATCTCGTCCCTTTGAGGGTGTCTAATGTCTCCCAGAAGGAACTCGTGAATCTCGTTATTCACTTCAATTGAACTGCAACCTGGTTCTTTCTGAATGCCACCATCCTTCAGCATTGCCCGTACCAGAGCACCTTCTTCCCATTTACTCCACGAGGCATATACGTTAGATAGAAGGATATAACTTCCAGTATCAGCTTGCCTGCTATCTAGTAGAATTTTTGTGACCCGTAGGCCAAGTTCAGTATTTTGGTGAACTTTGCAGGCACTCAAGAGTGATCCCCATATGACATGGTCAGGGGATATTTTCATATTCTGGATATACTTGAAAGCCTCCTCAAGATATCCGACTCGACCCAGAAGATCAACGACACAACCATAATGTTCAATCTGTGGTTCAAGTCCATAATCTTTTCTCATGCTTTCGAAAATTGCAATTCCATCATCCACCAATCCTCCATGACTGCATGCATTAAGAGCCCCAACAAACGTAATGTTGGTTGGTCTAAGTCCTTCCTTCATCATGCTTTGGAACATCCCAATGGCCTCTTTGCTCTTCCCATGCAATGCAAAACCTGCGATCATGGAATTATAAGTTGTGACTTCTCTTTCTTTTATCCCCTCAAACACTGTCTCAGCTTCTTCAATGCTTCCACATCTTGCGTACATATTGATCAAAGCTGAGCCAACAAAAGAATTAACCTTTATATCATGCTTATCGATGTAAGAATGAATCCATCTACCAAGCTCCAATGCTCCCAACTGAGCACAAGCAGATAAAATACTGACAGCGGTGAATTCATTACCTCGGACCCCTTCCCTCTGCATCTGTCGAAAAACCTCTAGAGCCTTAGTCATTTGCCCGTTTTTCACAAGCCCATCGATCATCGCGGTCCAGCAAACTGTATCCTTAACCCTCACTAAATCAAAAACATCACAAGCACTTTTCACAAAACCTTGATCAAGATAGCACGATATCATCACCGTCAGTGCGATATCATCTCTTTCAGGCATTTCAGCAAACACCTTCTTCATATTATAAAAGTCCTTGCATTTTCCATAAAATTCCAGCAGTTTAAGCTTAACTGATCTATTTGAACACAACCCGAGTTTTAAGCCATGACAATGAATTGCCCTTCCCGTCCTCAAATCCACTTCAAACCCACATGCTTTTAATGCAGAACAGACTACATAATTATCCGGCAAAACAAAATTTTCAATCATCTGCACATATAGCCTGATGCCATGACTATATGACGCAGATAAAATAAGCCCATCAATGATAGCAGTATAAATGTAAACATTCGGATTTGACATCTGCCCAAAAATCTTGACAGCATAGTCAATGGCATTACATTTGGAGCAAATGCGAAGGAGCTCAAATACAATAAAAAAGTCATCTTCTTGTCCACTTTTTATGATCCTAGAGTGAATTGGAGAAATTTCTTTGCTAATTTTGCATTTCTGTAAAAGAGAGAGGGTTTTTTTGCGTTGCTGAGAAAGAAAACAGTTGGAATATGAGTTTGAGTTGGGGCTTGGAGGGAAAACAAGCGGAGACCCGAGCCCAATGGCTTGCATGAAGCAGCTCATTTCACTTTCTGAAATTGCCTAGTCCAGATCGGATGTCCAGGCAGGTTATATTTCTTCTATTTAACTGATCCTTTTTTTTTTTGGGTATAATTTAATAGCGGTATATAAGAAAACTAAAAAATTAACTAATTAAAGAAAGTAGACTATAATTTGCAATAAATAAAAAAAGAATAGTGTACTATTTTGCGAGACTGATGGAGGTATAATTTTCTTTTTTCTGGGCCATTTTGTATGAGGTTTTCATTTTGTTAGCTTGAGAAATGATAAGAAATGAGCTTGATGGAATCAAGCCATGGTAATAATAGTAGTCTATTGACGCTGTTATGGACACAATTGAAGTCATAACACGTGCACTG
Source organism: Nyctanthes arbor-tristis (assembly GCA_963692815.1). Taxonomy (NCBI): domain Eukaryota; kingdom Viridiplantae; phylum Streptophyta; class Magnoliopsida; order Lamiales; family Oleaceae; genus Nyctanthes; species Nyctanthes arbor-tristis. Next base: position 18,181 of record CAVNYN010210509.1, on the reverse strand, counting down.
TAAGTGAAATAACTACACTACAAGAATCGATATATTTTCCAGAATTTACACCTAGAAATCACATAACTATTGACTAATCTCGAAACATGTTTCTAGAATCCAACTTCAATTCTCCTCCTGCGGAGACTTCAAAATTTTTTCATGAAGTGCAAATGCTAAAAATAGAAGAAGAGCAACAGTTTTAGAGATCCAACTAATAAGAAATAAACCAAAGAACATATCAACACTCAGAGTTGGGCTCCGATTCGGTTTCGGTTCAGGGTCATTAGATAATGATGGTGATCGACTTCTAAACCATTTATTTTCTATCTCCAAAAGTTTTCCTTCTTCTCTGAGTCGAGCAATTTGTCTTGACATTTCCTGGACCAACGGCGAACCTTTTTGGAAAGCCTACAATACATTCGTTAAATCATAAACCCAAACACACTGGCATAACCCCTTATGCTATGTTTTTGGCCCATAATAAGAAAGAAGAGGACTTACAAAACCAAAGCCATTTGTTGTCTCTGAGGAGCCGATCATAGCATAATCATCTGGATACTTGGCAAGGAACAGTTTGATGTAAGGTAGTTCATCAATTATAGCATTAACACCACCTTTTTTAGTTCCCCTTGTTAAAGCCTCACTGTAGCTCTCAACTGAAGGGTATGGCACCAGCACATTAGCCTCGAAGTTTAAGTTGCTAACAATGAGTCCTTGTACGATAGGACTAGCTCCTATATTCTCGCCTTTTGTCAACGTAATCTGTTGAACTGTCAAAAGTGAACTCAAGTTTGCAGTATAACTTGATGCCAGTATCAGGACTACAAACAACCAAACAGCCACAACAAATTTTGACAGATTACTTCGTAATTTTTCCCCTACAAAACAAATAGAAACAGAATTCACAAACTGCATTTATATATTCTTAAACTGAAGTTTGTTATTCAATTTGTTTATCTCCAGAGTTTATTTTATCCATAATGCCACAACCTTTCAAGTGGGTATTTTAAAGTATTTATGATTCAAATGAGAAAAGTGCAGGCACAAGGAGAAGAAAAGTCACTTTGCATTGCAATTGTTGTCCATGTGTCTATTGATTTTTCTGCTTTACAGTTAATTTTTGTCTTCTGATTTTCATTTATTCTCCACACAAAGCTCTCTTTTTAAGTTATTTTCCACTGAGCAATTCTTCTTACATGAATTAGGTCATTTTGTGTTAGGCTTCCACAAGACTTCTATGGAAAGGCATTTTGAGAATTTGTGGCTTGAGTCTGAAAAAGTGGTGTAACTTAAATTCAGTAAGTTCTTTGTTAGAACTTAACAGGGATATAGGATGATCTTTGCCAAACTCAGCACAATCTTGCCTTAGTGCTATTCTTGTTATTCTTATTTTTGCAATGTCTATTTGTGAATATCTTTTGTTTTTGGGTTCGTGAATTGAAGCTTTGGTTCAGGTGCTGTATTGAGATTAGACTACAAGGTTTTAATCTTCTGGCGCTTATCTACGAGAAACCCCCCCATGACAATCGAGTACCATGGCTGTAGAGTAGCTAATGACCAACACACAACTGTACGTTCCAGAAAGAAAACAAAGATGAAGGGCCCTACCTCTATAGATGCATAAGAGGGAGAAAACCAGAAACTAGTCTTAAACCCTCAATGGTGTGGCTAAGCTGTTCCTATAAATCACCTTCGTTGTTCTATCAGGATAGCTCAAGGGTTCCTAAAGCTCCTAGAATTATAGTTGTTCCTACAATACAAATGTAATCAGCCACTTTTGAGAAAATATACATATATGGCTTCTCCACTTGAAGGAATCATCAACCACACACATAAATGTATATAACTGAAACTGGTTTCTATTTTCTAATTATTAGTGTCCCTATCTCCCTTTTTGTTTTCATTATTGATCAATAATTTTTGCTAGCAACCCCTAAGGCTTTTCATAAGTTAATTTCCTCATCACAAATCTCTATCATTTGACGATGCATTGTGATTCCCATACGCAGTAATATCACAAGTGGGGGGGGGGGGGGGGGGGGGGGGGGGGGGGGGGGGGGGGGGGGGGGGGGGGGGGGGGGGGGGGGGGGGGGGGG
>CAVNYN010210509.1:0-16083 GCA_963692815.1 Nyctanthes arbor-tristis | reverse complement strand
CAAAAGTCCCCCCCCCCCCAACAAAAAAAAAAAAAAAAAAAAAAGAAAAAAAAGCAAAAACAAAGTGTTAGTTCATCCTGTTAAATAGTCACCTATGCTTCAAACAGTAAACCCAAGAAATACGATAAGAACAGAAAATATAGAGCTTACTATGAGCATAAACAAGAGTTGAGGCCGCAAACCACAACACTGTTCCAATTTGTGAAGCTACAGGACCTTGGAATTCTTTATTGATAGGGCGTTCAATAATCCAAACGACGAGTCCTGTCAGAATGAAGGAACCTGCACTCACTGCCCATAAACATCCACTAAGTGGCTTTAAGAAGAACCACCGATCTTTTTGGTTCAACCTTGCTACCATTCCTACACCTAACTCTGTGAAAGGTAATGTGAAGTCAACATACTGAGACCTGCTGGAAGTGATAGTTACGTCCCCCACCAGAGCATCATAAGTCTACTCCATTAATGACACATGGTAGAACAGATATCAGTTAGAAATTCATATGACTAGGCAAACAGTAAATGAGAAGTATACATACACATGATCTTAGGACAGAACAGTTAAATATGTAGCTTGAAGAAGATAACAATACCTGAAGATAAACTTGCAGCACATAATCATTGTAACTATTTTCAATTGGTACTTGGACGAACTCATAAGGTTGAACGTGGTTTAAGGCCTTAATGGCTGCTTCGAATACGTCTATGCTGTAGCCTGAGGCAGTGGTTGCATTGGTTTGAGGATCGTATCGGACATCCACCAATTCTCTAAAACCAATTTTTACTGGTACCCCAACTCTAAGTTTTTTTCTGCCTATAGTTTGTAATTTTGCACCTCTGGGAATAATTCTATGCCCCTGAGTGCAAGGAAAAGCAATAGAATTGTTAAAAGGACTTGCACTGCAAACTGATGAGTACAAGTCTCTAAAGATGCTATCTTTTCGCGTCCATACTCCCACCGTTTTTTCTTCTTTTTTTTGAACAATAAACAATTTGAATTCATCAGGATATAATTTCCCATCACCTAATTGAAATTTACCACTTAAACCCACAAATCTGACATGAGAAAGCTCATGTAAGAGCAACATGCCACCAAAGCTGGAACTCAGTCCTGCCGTTTGATCTTTAGCTTTTAATGTTAAAATCTGCACCCTCTCAATAGCTTCTGCAAGTGCTTGCATTGTGTCATATGCCCGTAGGCCGACTACAGGTAACTCTCTGGATACCATGTTACGATCCCCTTGATAGTAGTCCCTTCTCAATCTTGAAGTGATGTTCTGCAGCTTTTTTGATTCCTCTGTATTGGGCTTGAAACCCAATGCCCCTTGTAGTGATCTAATGACATCAAAGTCCATGAAGTGCACGGAATTCATAGCTTTATCAGTGAGTAGCCAAACACATTCATCTTTCATCATTCCCAATCTCTTTGCATGCACAAGAAGTTGAGATGCAAGAGACAGGGACATATGCACTATATATATTTTTGATTCTAGGGTCATAAGCTTGTCCAACTCTTTGAGAATTTGATTGTCACCAAAGGATGATGAAATGGCACTTTTATAAGAGATGTTAACATTTTTTCCTTCAAACAATTCCACAAAATGAGGTCTAATTTTTTTCTCATTTTTGGAATCCTCATAAATAAGAACAACATTGTTCCACTCAAATGATTTGACAACAGAAGCAATGCCATCAAACTGCAATGTCTCATCTGATCTAACTTTAACGATGTAAGGAAATTCGGTAGAAGTTGTCGCACTTTGAGCAAAAGAAAGTATGGGAATTTTAGCTTTCTCTGTCAATATGCCTAAGAACTTGTCTTCAAGAGATGTCTCAAGGCCAATGATTGCACGTGCCTCAGTGTTTTCCAATATATCCACAGCTGCATTACGAAATGAAGCAATCACGATGAGAACTAATTAAGTTTCCAAAAGGAGATGACAGACTTTTGAAAAGGTTACCATGTTTTGCACCTGGGCCTTTTACCACTAGATTATGCACTTTATAGATTATAACTACGCTCATCAACACGTCAAACTTCATTTCCAATCATATATTTTCTGTAAAAGAAAGTTATTGTTTTCACATTTTCATATAGTCTATCTCTACTTTAAGAAAAATTCGCTCAAAAACTTGTCAAATCAGTTTTTGTAAAAGCTACACTAAATAGGCCGAATATGTTACCATGCATTGATGAGAGTGTCTGATTCACTCTCTTATCAGCTATCAATGGTATATTTGTTCACAATATGACTATACACATCTATGACATGGGAATACACTCATCTTCTGGAGGGAAAACATGAGAACTTGTGGGAAGATGGCCACCATTGACCATTTTGTTTATATATCTTCAAAAAGATATGCACCATAAAAGACACGGGTTAAACGAAGGATTTCCCACCATCCAAAAATCGGCATGCATTTGTGGTAAGTGCCGAATTTTCCCCATGGCTTGTCATTTCTTTAAAAAAATAAATTAGTCTCTGATTAAAACACAAGAACTTAGAAATAGAAATTAATCCAAATTACTGTGTTAAGAAGTTTTTTTTTTTTTCCCAATTGCACTACAAAAAACTATAACTGCTATAGATCATAATCACAATCAAAATGCACATATTAATTTGAAAATTATCAAAGTCTGTTCGAGTAGTCATTTTCAGCCATAAGAATTTCAAAAAGAAACAAACAGTACTCAAATTCTCCAGGAGACGCATGTACAGTAGCGCAGTCAAAAGAGATGATAACAAATGCTTAATCTCTTCCGATCATTAAAAATTTCAACTTAAAGATGTTCAGACACAAAATGTTTTAGAGGATGCATAGCTAAAAACAAACCTGAATCTGTTGGTACAACTATGAATCGGTGAAGAGAGAATATTAGGAGTAGGAAGGGAAGGAAGGAGGGAATGACGTGAATTGCGAGTGATGAAAATTGAAAAGAGAAAAATGAGAAGAAAATTTTTACTTCACTAGTATTTATTTGTTTTTAATTAAAAAAAAATTCATTTTTTATTTTTTAATTTTTTTGAAGTTTGTTAAAAAGGTCTTTTATCTCCGGTAAAAAAAATAGTCTTTTATCTGTTTTACTATTATTATTATTATTATTGGTGAGAACAAAATTTCAGTACTCTAAATAAATGAAGACTGCCAAGATCAATAGAGTCTCAATTTATTGTGCTGCATAAGTGGACTTACCAAAATTACTCGACTAGCCAAATTAGGCTCATCATATTTGGACTTGTGTTTGTACTCAAGTTCGGGCTTGTGCGAGTCCACACGGGCAACTAGTGAGCCACTCATGGGCTCATTTCTTTGATTTTATCAACAAGAGTCTCACAACCCGCCAACGAGATGACCTAGTGTTGATTATTTCATTTTAGTGTACAGAAATTCAAAATTTCACGCCCTAGAATGTAGGTGACATGGTGATAGAGTCAAAATCTGTGTCCCCATTCGCTGTCTGCAAAGTTGTCTCTCTTATAAAATTTTCCACCTCACAAAATGTTTTGATAACATATGTTCTAATTTCCATCAAATAATTTTTGGGATTTTCTCAACATAAAAAGTTCAAAACAAAGAAGTTAAAAATAACTAACCTGCCGTTAAAACACCAAGTGAATTACCAAGAGAGTCTCTTGTATGTAAAACTACTCGCGTCTTGTAGTGACTATTCAGCTCGTAAAAATCCGAAACGGCCATGGAAATGCAGGCATGAAGTGTCTTCCCAACCCATGATCCCATATCAACTATGACTCCAACTTCAATTTCCTCAGTAAAATTTGCATTTGCAGCACACAATTGATTGTTATCGGCAATCAAAAGCCCAAACAAAATGCAGAATCTCATAATTCTGCTAAACTTTGCCATTTCAGTTGGTAAACACACACAATGCAAAAGCAGCCTCTCTTTCTTTATAGAGCTATGCTTCCATTTGAATGAGAGAGATAGATGATGAATAATTGCAATATTATTGGTTATTTTATTTGATTGGAATTGGAATATCAAGTCAGCCATCTGAAGGCACTCTGCCTGGTCTTCTGAAGTTGCCGTAATTAAGGATTTTTCACTGGCCAATATTTTCAAAGAGAACTTTCCATTGAAAATCGTATTCGAACTTAAAATCTTCCTTCATAAAAATTTCACATTAACAAATATATTATCTCGCTTCTTGACTTGATACCCCTCTCTACATGTTACACCTCTCGTGCTATTCAAGTAGCTTGAGCTCAAATGCTGGTAGGAAGACTCTTGAGGCGGACCATTATGGGCGAGGAGGAAGGAGATACATATTTTCGGAGTACTAGAAATTTTTTGAGGTGTAGAATGAAAATGAGTGTTTATGGAATATATCAATCAAGAGAACCAATATGAGGACCGTAGGGTGGAAATGATAACTCAAATCCAGATAAAATATCTAGTAAGAAGGTGTCTTTCCCACTAGGACAAGCCCCGTCAGTTTAAAAAAAATGATATAGCACTATATATATGACTTCATATCATTATGATTTCTCATATGAAGGGTCTTGATGTACGCCGTATGAGTATATGTCATCATATGATGTTATACTATATAGTGTTAGATCGGGACTATCAATTTGAATGAATAAGATAAGATCCAGACCATTTTGTATTATATATTTTCAAATAGCATTCTGAAAAAAACCATATTAAGATTTATTTGTTTTCATTTGTAAAAATTTCCTATTCTTCTCTTGAGCTTTATGTGAAGTGAAGTCAAATTTAAAGGAGAACGTGTTGTGTGAATGTAAAGAAAGATTATCGAAAAGTGTGACAATTTATTTTTTGTAAAGAATATATGGTTGATATTGATTTGATAAATTTTTTTAATTTTTATAAAGCTCAAGAGAACAAGCTCAAACATAATATCCAGTTACTAGTCTCTTCACTTCTCGATCCTTGGGTCATGATCTTGTGAGTACTCAAGTAGCTCGAAAATAGCTAGAGAGACTCCGAAGGAGGACCACAATAGGGATCAATAGAGTATTTGATGACCTATATACTCTTTTCGGAGGATTAGAATTTTTTTTTAAAGTATTAAAAGCGAAAATAAGCATTTGTGAAAATCAATTGAAGTGAAATTACAACATGTTGGCTTTAAAAATTGAAGAAGGTGAGACCTAGACCATTTTGTACTAGCTTTCAATAATTCAACAAACAAAAATCAATTATTTTGGCCGCTGGAGAAATGAGACTTTATTTTAATAACCATTTTGAGTTTTGATTTTTTCATCAATTTGTCAGCCGCCAGACTTTAATTGCAAATTTGACAAAGACAGGACTAACAATAAAAGAGATGCTACAAGGAAAAAAAAAAAAGAAAAAGAAAAAGAAAAAAAAGATACACCTATATTTAGTTACAAATACTCAATTAATATTACCGAAAAAAATAAAATATAAAGAGTGTTTTCTTAATATACCCTTTAATTTACTTATTACTTCACATTAATGGTTTCATTTTGTTGATAACAATGCACATTATTAACTCTACAAGTATATCTTTGTAGGATAGGTGGAGTATTTATCTCTAGTAAAGATAAACTCTTCGAGGGTGTTGTTAATTGTTAAGAGCAAAAAAATTAGCTTCATGTCCAAGAACTTATAATAGTCTGTAATCAGAATTTGTTGAATCTAGATTCTATATTTGAGGAACCGTGTTGGCCATTCTATCTTCAGGAAAGAGGTACCCAAAAAACCAGCAAAAGTTTTCCTCCTGCCCATGTTCTGATAATGTAGTATTTGATGGACGGTTTCTCTTTAAACACAAAGATGAGAAGTAGGAGAACCGCCACAGCTTTAGAGATCCCACTAACAAGAAACAGACCATAGAACATACCGAAACCAAGGATCGCGCTTGTATGCAGCAATTCAGTGTCATCTGATAATGGTGATGATCGACTTCTAAACCATATCTTCTCCATCTCCAAAAGTTTTCCCACTCCCCCGAGTCTGGCAATTTCTCTTGACAATTCATGGACCAAGGGTGAACCTTTGCAACATGCTCGCAAAGAATAAACGTACACATGCTAGCACACAAAACGACCTTATGACCTAAGGCCGTTATCCTAGAAGGCTACATTGTTGACGAGCGGTGGCCGAGCCCAATGGCCTGCATGAAGCAGCTCATTTCACTTTCTGAAATTGTCTAGTCCAGAACGGACGTCCAGGCAGGTTATATTTCTTCTATTTAACTATTCCAAAAAACTTTTTTGGTATTAAAAAGAAAAAAAATTCTTTTTTATTTCCCCTCCCTAAATTCATGCCCTTTCTTTTAGAAATGTCAAAATGGTGTGATGTGAATTGTGTTAAAGTGATTGGATGTTCAAGTTTTCGAAGAGAGTGATGTGTTAGCACTATAGCCATCCTTCCTTTGTTTCCATCTTCTCACATGTCTTCTCTTTGTATAAAAACAATAAAGAAAAATGAATGTCAAAATAGCAAGCCGAGCATACTTAACTCGGCTCATCAACCTCCAATCCACGGCTCGTCGGAAGGGAAAGGAACATTCAAACCAAACCCCGTCTAATCAAAACAAAAAGAAAAGGAAAAAATGAAGGTTTTCGAACATTCACTTACACAAGCGAATATAGAAGCATAATAAAGCAGGTCTAGCTGCCTGTGGGCCTCGGTTCACCCCCATCTGAGGGGTGCTAACTTGGGCTGGACCTGTCCAGATGAGCAATTTCATAATTAGAGCATTGGTCTAAATTCTTGACGGTCAAATCGTGGAGGGTTGGTGTTAACTGGCAAAATTATAATGATATGTATTTCCACCGTCTTGTAAAGACAGTCTCATATTTTCACAATGTTTAAAAAAGTTCAATAAATGTTACTGCAAACGTAATATTTAAGAGCAATTTTCCTTATATACCCTTTCTTTCATTTATTATACCACTTTAATTATTCTTGTTTACTAAAAATAATATATATTAAATAGTGGTATACAAGAAAACTAAAAAATTAACTAATTAAAGAAAGTAGACTACAATTTGAATTTTAAAATAAATAAAGAATAGTGTACTCTTTTGCGAGACCGATGGAGTATAATTTTCTTTTTTTTGGACCATTTTGTATGAGGTTTCCATTTTGCTAGCTTAAGAAATGATAACACTTCTTCAAGTGCCTAAAAGTTGGAGTTTAGGATAAATGATAAATGAACTTGATGGAATCAAGCCATGGTGATAATAGTAGTCTATTGACGCTATTATGGACACAATTGAAGTCAGAACACGTGCACTGTAAAGTGAAATAACTACACTACAAGAATCGATATATTTTCCAGCATTTACACCTAGAAATCATATATATTGACTAATCTCGAAACATGTTTCTAGAATCCAACATCAATTCTCCTCCTGCGGAGACTTTAAAACTTTTTCATGAAGTGCAAATGCTAAAAATAGAAGAAGAGCAACAGCTTTAGAGATCCAACTAATAAGAAATAAACCAGAGAACCTATCAACACTCAGGGTTGGGCTCCGATACGGTTCAGGGTCATTAGATAATGATGGTGATCGACTTCTAAACCATTTATTTTCCATCTCCGAAAGTTTTCCTTCTTCTCTGAGTCGAGCTATTTGTCTTGACATTTCCTGGACCAACGGCGAACCTTTTTGGAAAGCCTACAACAATACATTTGTTAAATCATAAATACAAACTGACATAGCCCTTTATGCTATGTTTTTGGCCCAAAATGAGAAACAAGAGGACTTACAAAACCAAAGCCATTTGTTGTCTCTGAGGAGTCGATCATAGCATAATCATATGGATACTTGGCAAGAAACAGTTTGATGTAAGGCAGTTCATCAATTATAGCATCAACACCACCATTTTTAGTTCCTCTTGTTAGAGCCTCACTGTAGCTCTCAACTGAAGGGTATGGCTCCAGCACATTAGCCCCGAAGTTTAAGTTGCTAACAATGAGTCCTTGTACGATAGGACTAGCTCCTATGTGCTCGCCTTTTGTCAATGTAATCTGTTGAACCGTCAAAAGTGAACTCAAGTTTGCAGTATAACTTGATGCCAGTATCAGGACTACAAACAACCAAACAGCCACAACAAATTTTGACAGATTACTTCGTAATTTTTCCCCTGCAAGACAAATAGAAATAGAAATTCACAAACTGCATGTATATATTCTTAAACTGAAGTTTCTTATTCAATTTGTTTGCCTCCAGAATTTATTTTATCCATAATGCCACAATCTTTCAAGTGGGTATTTTAAAGTATTTATGATTCAAATCGTGACCAACACACAACTGTACCTTCCAGAAAGAAAACAAAGATGAAGGGCCCTACCTCTAGATGCATAAGAGGGAGAAAACCAGAAACTAGTCTTAAAGCCTCAATGGAGTGGCTAAGCTGTTCCTATAAATCACGTTCATTGTTCTACCAGGATAGCAGAAGGGTTCCTAAATGTATATAATGGAAACCGGTTTCTATTTTCTAATTATTAGTGTCCCTATCTCTTGTTTTCATTATTGATCAATAATTTTGCTAGCAACCCCTAAGGCTTTTCATAAGTTAATTTCCTCATCACAAATCTCTATCGTTTGATGATGCATTGTAAATCCCATACGCAGTAATATCACGTCTTTTCCCCAAAAAAAAAAAAAAAAAGAAAAAAAAAAGAAAAGAAAAAGCAACAACAAAGTGTTAATTCATCCTGTTAAATAGTCAACTATGCTTCAAACAGGAAAACCAAGAAATACAATAAGAACAGAAACTATAGAGCTTACTATGAGCATAAACAAGAGTTGAGGCCGCAAACCACAACATTGCTCCAATTTGTGAAGCTACAGGACCTTGGAATTCTTTATTGATAGGGCGTTCAATAATCCAAACGACAAGTCCTGTCAGAATGAAGGAAACTGCACTGACTGCCCATAAACGTCCACTAAGTGGCTTTAAGAAGAACCACCGATCTTTATGGTTCAAGCTTGTTACCATTACAACGCCTAACTCTGTGAAAGGTAATGTGAAGTCAACATACTGAGACCTGCTGGAAGTGATAGTTACGTCTCCCACCAGAGCATCAAAAGTCTACTCCATTAATGACACGTGGTAGAACAGATATCAGTTAGAAATTCATGACTAGGTAAATAGTAAATAAGAAGTATACACACACATGATCTTAGGACAGAACAGTTAAAACAATACCTGAAGATAAACTTGCTGCACATAATCATTGTAACTATTTCCAACTGGTATTTGGACAAACTCATAAGGTTGTACGTGGTTTAAGGCCTTAATGGCTGCTTCGAATACATCTATGCAGTAGCCTGAGGCAGTGGTTGCATTGGCTTGAGGATCATGTCGTACATCCACCAATTCTCTAAAACCAATTTTCACTGGTACCCCAACTCTAAGTTTTTTCCTGCCAATAGTTTGTAATTTTGCACCTCTGGGAATAATTCTATGCCCCTGAGTGCAAGGAAAAGCAATAGAATTGTTAAAAGGACTTGCACCGCAAACTGGTGAGTACAATTCTCTAAAGATTCTATCTTTTCGCGTCCATACTCACACTGATTTTTTTTCTTTTTTTTGAACAATCAACAATTTAAATTCATCAGGATATAATTTCCCATCACCTAATTGAAATTCACCACTTAAACCAACAAATCTGAAATGAGAAAGCTCATGTAAGAGCAACATGCCACCAAAGCTGGAACTCAGTCCTGCCATTTGATCTTTAGCTTTTAATTTTACAACCTGCACCCTCTCAACAGCTTCTGCAAGCGCTTGCATTGTATCATATGCCAGTAGGCCGACTACAGGTAACTCTCTGGATACCATGTTACGATGCCCTTGATAGTAGTCCCTTCTCAATCTTGAAGTGATGTTCTTCAGCTTGCTTGATTCCTCTGTATTGGGCTTGAAACCCAATGCCCCTTGTACTGCTTCAATTACGTCAAAGTCCATGAAGTGCACGGAATTCATAGCTTTATCAGTGAGTATCCCAAACATATTCATCTTTCATCATTCCCAATCTCTTTGCATGCACAAGAAGTTGAGATGCAAGAGACAGGGACATATGCACTATATATATTTTTGATTCTAGGGTCATAAGCTTGTCCAGCTCTTTGAGAATTTGATTGTCACCAAAGGATGATGAAATGGCGCTTTTATAAGAAATGTTAATATTTTTTCCTTCAAACGATTCCACAAAATGAGGCCTAGTTTTTCTCTCATTTTTGGAATCCTCATAAATAAGAACAACATTCTTCCATTCAAATGATTTGACAACAGAAGCAATGCCATCAAACTGAAATCTGTCATCTGATCTAAGTTTAACGATGTAAGGAAATTTGGTAGAAGATGTCACACTTGGAGCAAAAGAAAGTATAGGAATTTTAGCTTTCTCTGTCAACATGCCTAAGAACTTGTCTTCAAGAGATGTCTCAAGGCCAATGATTGCACGTGCCTTGGTGTTTTCCAATATATCCACAGCTGCATTACGAAATGAAGCGATCACGATGAGAACTAATTCAGTTACCAAAAGGAGATGACAGACTTTTGAAAAGGTTACTAAGTTTTGCACCTTGGCCTTTTACTACTAGAATATGCACTTTATAAATTATAACTATGCTCGTCAACAAGTCAAACTTCATTTCCAGAGATATATTTTCTGCAAAAAAAAAGTTTTTTTTTTTTTTTGGGGCATTTTCATATAGTCTATCTCTACTTGAAGACAAATTCGCTCAAAAACTTGTCAAATTAATTTTTGTAAAAGCTATACTAAATAGGCTAAATATGTTACCATGCATTGATGAAAGTGTTTGATTCATTCTCTTATCAGCCATCAATGGTATATCTGTTCACAATATGACTGTACACATATGACATATGGGAATACACACATCTTCTGGAGGGGAAAACATGAAAACTTGTTGAAAGATGGCCTCCATTGACCATTCTGTTTACAGTTTATATATCTTCAAAAAGACATGCACAAATTCAAAAAATGTGCATACACTTGTGGGAAGTGAGGGATTTTCCCCATGGCGTGTCATTTCTTAAAAAAAAAAAAAAAAAAAAAAATTAATCTCTGATTAAAACACAAGAACTTAGAAATAGAAATTAATCCAAATTACGGTCTTTCGAAGTTTTTTTCCCAATTGCACTCCAAAAAAACTCTAACTGCTATAGATCATAATCACAAATTCACAATCAAAATGCACATATTAATTTGAAAATTATCAAAGTCTAATCGAGTAATCATTTTCAGCTATAAGAATTTCAAAAAGGAGCAAACGATAGCTGGATATTTCCAAAAAGCCGTTTAAAATCTCCAGGCGAGGCATATACAGTAGCGCAGTCAAAAGGGATGATAACAAAAATCTCTTCCGATCGTTAAAAATTTTCTCTTAAAGATTTTCAGACACAAAACGTTTTGGATGCATAGTTAAAACAAGCCTGAATCTGTTGGTACAACAATGAATCGGTGAAGAAAGAATATTAGGAATGGAAGGAAGGAGGGAAATGAAGCGAATTGCGAGGGATGAAAACAGACAAATGAGCCAAAAAAATTTTGATACAAGGGATATAGGGAGAGGGGTAAGTGCGATTCGAACTTATTAGACCTCTTACTTGAAATATGGGACTGTAATTAAAACAAATACTAGTATACCACAGTGGTTAGTTGAGGTTTCAATTCGAATCACATATGCTCACAGTAGTCCTATTATTCCTCCCCTTCCCTATCTCTCCTTATATTATAAAATATATATATCTTTTATCTCCCGTAAAAAAAAAAAGGTCTTTTATATATTTTACTACTAATATTATTATTATTGGACCATAAGTAGACTTGACACAATAGCTCAACTAGCTGAGTTAGGCTTGCTATGTTTGGACTCGTGTTCATACTCAAGTTCTCGTTCGTGCTTGTGCAAGTCGAGCACGAGCAGCTGGTGATCCACTCATTGGCTCGTGAGCTTTTCCCCATTTTTTTCCCAATTTTCTTTGATTTTTGTAGTGAGCTCGCAAGCTGCTTGTCTCACCAACGAGATGACCTCTTTGTGCTTGGGAGAATACTGGAAATTATACTATAGAGTACTAGAAATGCACAGTCAATGCATTTAAATCATCACATCTTTCCGAACATTGTTGATTATTTCATTTTAGTGTGTAGAAATTCTTACTTCATGCCTTATAATGTAGATAACATGGTGATAGAGTCAAGATCTGTTGTCCCTATTTGTTGTGTGCAAAGTTGTCTCTCCTATAAAATTTTCCACTCCATGCAATGTTTTGGTAACATATGTTCTAATTTCCATTAAATAATTGATGGGATTTTCTCAACATAAAGTTCAAAACAAAGAAGTTAAAAATAACTAACCTGCCGTTAAAACACCAAGTGAATTACCACGAGAGTCTCTTGTATGCAAAACTACCCGCGTCTTGTAGTGACTATTCACCTCGTAAAAATCTGAAACGGCCATGGAAATGCAGGCATGAAGTGTCTTCCCAACCCATGATCCCATATCAACTACGACTCCAACTTCAATTTCCTCAGTAAAATTTGCATTTGCAGCACACAATTGATTCTTATCAGCAATCAAAAGCCCAAACAAAATGCAGAATCTCATAATTCTGCTAAACTTTGCCATTTCAATTGGCATACACAGAGTGCAAAGGCAGCCTCTCTTTCTTTATATAGCTATGCTTCCATTTGAATGAGAAAACATTATGATGAATAATTGGAATATTAATTATTGATTATTTTATTTGACTGGAATTGGATCAAGTCAACCATTTGAAGGCACTCTGCTTGTCTTCTGAACTAGCTGTAATTAAGGATTTTTTACTGGCCAATATTTTCAAAGAGAACTCTTCCAGTGAAAATCGTATTCGAATTTAAAACCTTCCTTAATAAAAATTTCACATTAACATGTTATCTCGTTTCTTGACTTGATACCTCTCTCTCCATGTTACGGCTCCCATGCTATTCAAGTTGCTTGAGCTCGAATGCTGGTAGGAAGACTCTCGAGGCGGACCATTATGGGCGGGGAGGAAGGAGATACATATTTTTGGAGTACTAGAAAATATTACATATTTTAGTGCAATATGAGGACCATAGGGTGGAAATGGTAACTCGAATTCAGATTAAATATCTAATAAGAAGGTGTCTTTACTACTAGGACAAGCCCTGTCGATTTAAAAAAAAAAATGATATAGCACTATATATATGAGTATATGACTCCATATAATATCAAAACACGTCACATGGTTATGATTTCTCATGTGGTAGGTCTTGATGCACGCCGCATGATTTATGTCATCATATGAGGTCGTATTATATAGTGTTTGATCGGGACATCGATTTTAATGAATAAGATGAGATCCTGACCATGTTGTATGATATATTCTCAAATAGCACTTTGAGAAAAATCACATTAAAATTTGTTTATATTCATTTATAAAAATTTCCTAGTTTGCTCTTGAGCTTTATATAAAGTGAAGTCAGATTTAAAGGAGAATATGTGGTGTAAATGTAAAGAAAGATTATCGAAAAGTATGAAAATTTATTTTTTGTAAAGAATACGTGGTTGATATTGATTTAATAATTTTTTTTTGGCTTTTCATAAAGCTCAAAAGAACAAGCTCAAACATAATATCCCGTTACTATTCTCTTCAGTTTTGTGTGTGTCATGGCCTTGTAGTTCGAAAATAGCTAGAGAGACTCCCGAGGACCCACAATACGGATCAAGAGAGTATTTGACCTATATATATTCTTTTTTGGAGTATTAGAATTTTTTTTAAAGTATTAAAAACGAAAATAAGCGTTTGTGAAAATCAATTGAAGTGAAATTAACATGTTGACTTTGAACATTGAAGGAGGCGAGATATAGACCATTTTGCATTAGCTTTAATAATTCAACAAGCAAAAATCAATTATTTTGGCAGCTGGAAAAATGAGACTACACCGTTGTGTTTTGAGTTTTGACTTTTTATCAATTTGCCAGCCGCCAGACTTTAATTGTAAATTTGACAAAGATAGGACTAATAATAAAAGATATATGCTACATGGGGAAAAAGGATAGACCTCCATTTAGTTACAAATACTAATATTGTCGAAAAAGTAAGACATAAGAGTATTTTTTTTAATATATCCTTTAATTTACTGATTATTTAATGTCTTCACTTTTTTTGACAAATACTAATATTGTCGACAAAGTAAAACATAAGAGTATTTTTTTTTTAATATACCCTTTGATTTACTGATTACTTCACATTAATGGCTTCACTTTGTTGATAGCAATGCACATTAAATAAGCGTATATAATAAAAACTAAAAAAAGGAAAATCATCCATATTTGTCGGATGAAAATAGAATACAAGTATATCTTTGTCGGACAGGTGAAGTATTTATCTTTAGTAAAGATAAACTTTACGAGGGTGTTGTTAATTGTTAAGAGTAATAAAATGAGCTTCATGTCCAAGAACTTATAATAGTCTAATCAGAAATTGTTGAATCTAGATTCTATTTTTGAGGAACCATGTTGGCTATTGTATCTCCCGGAAAGAGGTACCTAAAAACCAGCAAAAGATTTCCTCCTTCCCATGTTTGAAGCAAGAGGTGTCCATGTTTCAAACTTAACCATAATCAAGTTTGAAGCAACAACTAGTTGATAAAAAAACAATGGGTAACGTGCTAAAGATCAACATTGAAATCATGTTTCCTTTTCATTTCTCCCATTGTTTGACTTAATTTTCTCCATCAATGAATCCAATCCAAGTCTATACTCAGCCATTCCCAAAGATTATATTTATAGCTGCTTTGATACCATCTGTAATGGTTGATCTCAAGTCTTCAACCAGTACCAGCCCCAGTACCTCAAATCTTCAACAGAAGGAATTCAGAACAACAATATAAATGCCATTTTAATTAATTTCTATCACAACAGTACAGGGAAACAACCTTTAAGTAGGAAAGCAGAAAAGAAGAGATACAGATGCAGAAATAAAGAATTGGAGGAGTGTATCGGAGATAGAATAAAAGTGAAGATAGAGATGGAGTGTGAGTAGAAGAAGAACAAATTTAGAGAGTGAGAGAAATGGAAAGGTGAAAAGAGATGAGAAACAGATCCAGCTGAAAGGGACTAATTTACAGCCAAGATATCTTCTGCCTTTTAATTCATTCCATGTCCAAATCCTAAGAGGGAAGATAAGACATCATCAATGAGATTTCAAGCCTCCACCATAACTCGGGCAGGATTTCAAGTATTACTTGCTTTTGCCGCTTGGTCTCTAGCGCTCATAATTATTGCAATTTCTAGACCGTAAAATTAATCAGCCACTTCCATAAGCGCAGGGAGCAGACTTAAATTTTGTTCTGGAAATTCTTTGATGGTTTTTGAGAAACTCAGTTAAAACCCGCCTCAAAGCCTATGTGGAAAAACACGTTAATTACCAACTCAAGTCTTGTGAGATGTGCGTTCCATTCTTCAAACTTTCTTTACTTTAGATTTAAGATGACAAAACAAAAAATTTTTTGATTTTGATTTAAGATGACTAAACTGTCTTCTAAAAAGCACGCCTGGGCATGCCTGAGACTTGTGCTCCACTTCTTGAGCTTTATTACACATTGGCTGCCCAAGGCATTGCTTAATCGGACCTAAGCCAAAGGCGTGGTTGCAAAGCATTTTCATGCCTCCTTTTTTTTAGAATATATTGCAACTAACCCATATAAAATTTAAATTCCTTGGAGACACACTTCAGGATTAGCCTGATTCTCCACCAACTAATTAAAACAATATTTTCCTTTTTGTTAATCTTTCTCTTTTTTTTTTTTTTTTATAACTAGAACATCTTATATTGCTGCAGATATTTATTTATTAATTTTAAGATTGTTTGTGATTGATAATTAGCTTATGTTGCATTTTAATAATTGTTGGACGTTTACTACACCTCACCTCATGCCTTAATAACCCAGTGATGCATTTTCAAACATTGGTCCATACCTTTTCCAGTTGCCAGAAATACAAATAAAAAACGATGTTTAATTACATGCTGGTTTGTAATGTATCCCTTTCCCTTCGACCCCCCAAACACCCTCCC
>CAVNYN010210507.1:0-21306 GCA_963692815.1 Nyctanthes arbor-tristis | reverse complement strand
GCAGGAGCCTGAAGAAATACCAGATTACGGGTTTGAGATAGAAGATAGGATAGATGAAGATGAAGACCCAGAAGTGGAAGCAGAAGAGGATCTAGATGAAGAAAGCAAAGGGGACTCATATGTGGAAATAGTAGAGATTTCAGAAGATGTGATGGTAGAAGTCCTAGTAGTTGAACAAGTAATGGCTAAGTAGAAAGGTCCCGATGATGAGTCAACACTTAATGAGGAGTCTGAGACTGAGTTACGCTTTATAGCTAACTATACCCCATCTGCACCCCCACACCCTTAGGAGGTTTGGGAGTGGTCTAGTGATGACGAATAGGGAAAGATAGTATGAAAAGAAATAGTAGTGGCATCATCTTTATGCTAGCAAAAGTATTATTAATTCTATTCATTCATGAGTTGTACGACCAAAAGTGCTCTTTACCATTGTTTATTCAAGAATTGGATATTTGACACTAATGAAGGTACTACTTTTCTTATCTTCATTCATAGATTGGCCTATTTGAGTGACTAAATTGTGATGGTTAAGTATGTTTTCATTGGATTATAAGAATTTGCTTTGACTAGTAAAGGAAAATGGTGCAACCCCAAGCATAAAATGCTGCCAGTGAGTCTGGAAAGACCACCTTGCTAACAGATCTCGTTTAGGCTATACAAGAACTTGGCCAACAATGAGGCACTGCAACTCCACCTAATGCAGCCAATGCATCATACTCGCCTATTAACGTCGATAATACTAGCTTCATTGTTGAGTAGTTTTATCGCTATAGGCCACCATCCTTAGTGGAGGACGAGTTGCTGAGGGGTCTAGAGCGGATTTTCAAGCATATCGCTTGCACAGACGCCCAAAAGATCTCATGTACAGAGTTCATGTTAATCAAAGACGCAGGTCATTGGTGGGAGTTGTACCTGCGTACACAGACTGTTGTGCAACAATATGTCATGACACGGGATAAATTGAAAGAAGTATTGATGCAAAAGTATTTTTCCCAAGCATTGCCGGACCATAAAGAAGCCGAGTTTTTGTAGCTTGAGCAGGAGAATATGCCGTTAGTAAAGTGTGAAGAAATTTGAGAAGCTCTCTAGATATACACTCTACCTGGTTGACACTGACGCTAAAAAGGTAAGGATATTTGAAAAAGATCAATGACCTGAAATAAGGGGGATTCTGGTTGCCCAAGAATTTACCACCAATGAACAAGTTTTGGATGGAGCATATGTCATATCTTCTTGTTTGAATTTGGAGTGAAATAATCAAAAATCAGTTGAAGCATTAGGGAAAAAGAATGGGAGAACCATAATAAGAGGAAATGACATAACCAAAATTCAAATCAAAATAGGAATTAGGCCCCAAATAAGAAACCTAACACTGGCTCTAGCAGTGGGTAGAGTACTTTCAATTTGACTAAGTGTACAAAATGTGGAAACTATCACAAAGAAGAATACCTTTGGGGCAAGGGAGTCTACTACAATTGTGGTGAAGCAGGCCATTTCACTACGAACTACCGTGCAACACCTATACAAAATCAAGAGCCATCTAAGAAGCAAGACTAGAATACGAAGGGAAGGCAAGGGTGTTTGTGCTAACACACGAGGATGCATTTTAGGATAACAATGCGATAGGAGGTATACTATTCATCTCTACCATTCCTGCTTATGTATTGATCGATTCTGGTGCTACACATTTGTTTATATCTGCTGCATATTTGGTTAAATTAAACTTGGTAGTAGAAAGAACTGGTAGCATACTTGAGGTTACTATTTCTTCTGGAGGAATAATTTGAACCGACAAGATAGTTAGGGCCGTACCAATAGACTTTGATAGACTAATAATTAATGCAGGACTGAACATAATTGAAATGAAGGACTTTGAAATTATAATGGGAATGGATTGGCTAAGTAGCAATCGAATTACTATAATATGCTATGAGAAAGAAGTGATATTTTGGAGAAATGAAAGAGAAGAATTTAAATTCTTTAGGTCGAAAGTTAAGGCACTTCCCTTCCTTGTTTTGGCTATAAAGACAGCGAAACTTCTTACAAAAAGAAATTGCCAAGGTTACCTAGTTCGCCTTGAAGGCATGTCAACTGAGGAGGTGACATTAGATCACGTACCAGTCATAAATGAGTACTCCGATCTGTTTTCTAATGACTTGCTGGGCATTGTATCTGAGAGGTAAGTGGAATTCATAATTGATCTGGTACCTGGAGCTATACCTGTGTCCAAAGCTCTATACCGTACGGCACCAAAAGAATTACAAAAACTAAACATGCAGCCAAAAGAACTGTTGGAAAAGGGGTTCATTAGACCAAGTGTGTCCTTATGGGGGCATTGGTATTATTTGTAAAGAAAAAGGACGGCAGCATGAGAACGTGCATTGATTATCGGGAATTAAATAAGCTGACTATCAAGAGGATCGAGGATTTGTTTGATCAGTTATGGGGAGTATCCGTGTTCTCGAAGATCAGTTTGTGGTCAGGTTACAACCAACTGAAAATTAAACCTGCTAACATTTCAAAGACGGCGTTTTGGACGTGATATGGGCATTGTGAATTAAATTCGCTAGTATTATTAATGGATTTGATAAATCGAGTTTTTCATGAGTATTTAGATAAGTTTATCATCGTCTTCATAGATGACATTTTAATTTACTCAAGGGATGCTGGACAACACAAGGGACTGTTGAGAATTGTGTTGGAAATATTGTGAAAAGAAAAGCTATATGCCAAGTTTAAAAAATTTGAGTTTTAGTTGGAAAGAGCTGGATTTCTAGGTCATATTGTGACAGCAAAAGGCATCGAAGTCGACCCGTCCAAAGTTGACACTATCACAAATTTGCGTATGCTTGCAAATGTTGGAGATGTAAGACGTTTCTTGGAATTGGCTAGCTATTACTGGCAATTTATTGAAGGATTTTCTACGATAGCAGGACAATGACTAAGTTAACTTGAAAAGGGGTTAAATTCCAGTGGACAAATAATTATGAGTAGAGCTTTCAAGAATTGAAGAAATGGTTTGTTACCGCCCAGCATTGACTATACCGAATGGGTTAGATGGATTTGTTATTTATAGTGAGACATCTAAACACAGTTTAGGATGTGTGCTCATGAAGAAGGGAAAGGTCTTAGCCTATGCGTCGAGGCAACTGAAGCAGCATGAAAAGAATTACCTGACGCATGATCTTGACTTGGCAACAGTAGTCCATGCCTTAAAGATTTGGTGTCACTACTTATGTAGAAGTAGAAGTGAGATTTACACCGACCACAAGAATCTCAAATATTTCTTGGCATAGAAGGAGCTGAACATGAGGCAAAGACGGTGGTTGGAATTAGTAAAGGATTATGATTGCACTATACAATATCTTTAAGGAGAAGCCAACGTAGTGGTAGACGCATTAAGCAGAAAGAACACTGGTCAGTTAGCAGCTTTGGGCACAGTGCAAGAACATTTGGTATGTGGTTTTTTGATACATAGTTTTAAGAATGTAAAGATTGAGGTAATAGCCCAGGCTATTCCCAAGTCTGATGGGCTATACAGTTTGACAGTTAAGCCTGATTTGAGAGGTTGGATTGTGATAGCTCAGAAGGGTGATGTATCCTTGGAAAAGATGAGATCTGGTGTTGGGATGAACAGTAGAGTTGGATTTGAAATTGCTACTAATGGGGCGCTTATGTTTAGAGGGCATCTCTGTATACCAAAGAGTAGAGAAATCTGAAATGAGATCCTAATCGAGGCTCATTCCACCCCATGCGCGGTGCATCCTAAAGGTACAAAAATGGATAGAGATTTACGCAATACATTCCAGTGGTGGAATATGAAAAGAAGTGTCGCAAAGTTTGTGACTTACTGCATAGTATGTCAACGAGTGAAAGCAGAGCATCATAGGCCATTAAGGCTGTTGACCCACTGGAAATACTAGACTGGAAATGGGAGAAAATTTCTATGGACTTCGTAGTAGGTCTACTATGATCAAAAAGTGGTTATGATGCTATTTGTGTCATAGTAGATCGACCTACAAAATAGGCTCACTTTCTATTAGTTCGAGATCGGAAGATTATATTAGAGTAATTGGCACAGTTGTATGTTAGTGAAATTGTTCATTTGCATGGGGTGCCAGCATCAATTGCATTTGACAGAGACCCGAGATTCACTTCAAAGTTTTAGAAGAGCTTACAGACGGCAATAGGGACTAAGTTAAATTTTAGTATAGCATACCACCCACAGACCAACCATCAAATCGAAAGGACTAATCAGACTATGATGGATATGCTCAGAACGTGTATTTTAGATTTGGGTGATAGTTAGGAGAAGCATTTACCACTGGTTGAGTTTGCTTATAATAATATCTAATAGTCCAGTATCAGGATGGCTCCATATAAAGCCTTATATGGTCGAAAATATCATTCACCTCTATACTAGGATGAGGTCGGCAAATGGAAATTTTTGGGTTTAGAAGTGGTCAGGAAGATAGTTGCACACATTGAAGGGATCAAAGCAAGAATTAAGGCTGCTTTGGATAGACAGAAAATCTATGCTGACAAGAGAAGAAAAGATTTGGAATTTCAAGTTGGAGAAAAGGTGTTTCTCAAGGTATTTTCGGTAAAAGGTATTGTGCGATTCAACAAGAAATGAAAGTTGGCACCTAGATATATTTGCCTATTTGAAATACTGGGTCGCATTGGAAATGAGGCTTATCAGTCACCATTACCACCAGAGCTGGAGACTGTGCACAACATGTTCCACATTTCATTATTAAAGAAATGTATTCACGACCCAAGCCACGTGGTGTATGTAGAGTCGATTAATGTTAAGAAGGATCCATCCTATGAAGAAGCGCATGTGTGCATATTAGACCGAATAGTCCATGTTTTGAGAAACCGAGAAATTTTCTTAGCCAAAGTCCAGCGGGGTAGGCACAGTACCAGCAAGGCCACTTGGAAGAAAGAAGAAGATACTCTCAAGAAATACCCAGACCTCAAAGATCAATAAGTCTAATTTCTATGACGAAATTTTTTAAGCGGGTAAGGTTATATGGCCGGAAAAATTTGAAGGGAATATCTCTTTTTTTTTTTTTTTTTTTTTTTTTTTAAAAGTATCATTGTGATTACCTAAATTATTTTACTTAATCATCTTCATCTAGTCTTTTATTTAGGGAAAACTCAAGAAAATTGATCAAGTTACAAGAATTTAACTTGCTTTTTAAATTAATCTAAAGAGCTCAAAATTTCATTTAGTCCTATATTTTTCAAACAACTATTTAACTTTGGAATTTTCCTTTTGAACTGAGTTCAAATTGATTACAATTTTCTTTGGCCCAATGCGTTGGTACGACCCAATTCCTTTTTGACTCCAAACTTTATAATGTTAGAACCCAAACGAATATTTTTCATGTTCAAATCTAAGTATTTAGGTTCTCGATCCCTTTCATACTTATGTAGGCCAAAGAATATTCGTTTGGACTAAAACCCGACTGAGAAATTAGCTTAGCCCAAAGATCTTTTATCTTCCCCGTACAAGAATTTTAAATGTTGCCTTCAAATACACACTGCTTTGATATTTTTCCTGACCTTTAATCTTCTATTGCACGGAAATTTTTAGAGACAATTATACAATTCATTACAAAGGACAGCAAAAATCCAGTTAATAATCCATATTCCCCTCAATCCCTTTCATAAAAACATTTACAAACCCATAAGAAATTTCAAGAACTCTCAGTGGCAGTAACATTTCAAGGATTTCTAGTAATTCCTCATGATTTCTTGACAAAAAGTCTACATAAACATCCTTTCATCACCACCACCATTAACCACAGCAGCCATGGCCTAACCTGAGCCCCTCTTGGCAACCCATCTCTCAAAAAATTCCTCAAAATATCAAAATCCCCAAACAATATGAAGCTCATGCTTTTATGTTGTACATAGAACCAAGAATTTGTCAGAAAACTGAGAAAACTGCACCTAAAACCTCCTTAAACAGCCGCCAGTACACCCTTCTTCTTCTGATCTAGTCAAATTTCTCTTCAATATAGGTAGTATAGACTGGTGCCATGTTTCTCAATAGATTCCGTGCTAAAATTTTGCTTGAAATACGGCTAGAAAGACTCCAAAACTGAATCCCCCTCTCTGTTTTCTATACATCTAAACGTTCATTTGGAAGTGGGGGGTTTGAGGTTAAATTAGATTATTATATATTAATTGATAGCCCTCAGAGTTCACCCAACCTTTATTTTAGTCCTTACATCTTTCGAATAATTACTCCTGGCCCTTTTAATTTTAATTTGACAGTTGTTAGGTAAAATATGTGTGTAATTCGCAAGCGTACGGGTTGAACAAGCAGTATAATTAACAACGAGTCTGAGTTATCATTCCCACAAGGAAATATTCAAATACTGAGTAGTCGATCACAATTTGTAGTTTGTTTTTAAAAGCAAATAAATAAATAAAAGTAAAAATTAGGCAAGCTAAGAAGAACAAATTATTTTAGAGAATTTCCTTCAAGATTTATGTGACCTTGGGACTCACAACTTCACCACTATTGATTCTCCTAGCTACCCATTTATTGATTCAACAAAAATCAATCCTTGTTAACAATCTAGTTTTGCATAATTAATTAATTACCCCTCTTAAAGCTAGCAAGTCCTACTAAATTAGGCCCCTCGCCTATCTTTAATTGAGCATGTTAGCAACCCCTCATAAGTGCATCAATAACAAGAAACTCAAGAAAACATCCCCTTTCAATTTACGTAATTGTGCTAACCACAAGCAAATCTCTTTCCTTGGTCTAAATTAATGTCTTTTATCGATTAACCTAATTCGTACATTTCTCTCTCGAGTTTAACACAACCAATAAACATCTACAAATTTGCACGTAAAATAAGTGAAAGCCATACAAATAACGATAAAGAATTAAGTAGACATCAACTTTTAGGCATTGAGTCAACAAAAAACAACTAGGGTTCACAATGGGGCTACATCATTCGTCCCAAGAAAAGAAGCTTAGCTACTTGTAGAATTGAAGAATAAAGCACAAAAGAGTAGGAACACGTCACTGGGTTTTGGTGAATAAAGTTGGAGAAAAAGATTATTACACCAATATTTCTTCAACCCCAAAACTTCTCGCTAAAAACCGAACTAAACTTTTATATAAAATCTCAAGAAAACTAAATGTCTCAATGTATATAGCCTGGTGTATCCAGTGCTTGGATGTGGTAGACTAGACCTCCTTTTATAAGGTCTAAAAATCCCTAAGAATGAAGAAAAAACGTTCAAGAGTTCTATCGTACAAAGAATACTAAAAAAATAAGGAAAAATTCAGAATTTCT
The DNA here is from genome assembly GCA_963692815.1 of Nyctanthes arbor-tristis. Taxonomy (NCBI): domain Eukaryota; kingdom Viridiplantae; phylum Streptophyta; class Magnoliopsida; order Lamiales; family Oleaceae; genus Nyctanthes; species Nyctanthes arbor-tristis. The sequence continues at coordinate 13,981 of CAVNYN010210507.1, read as the reverse complement.
CACGCGGAAGGGACTACGTGACCTCACAGTACAACAAAAAGCCGCGTGGTTGTTGTTGGGCTACTGGTCTCGTGTGTAGCTGCATAGTACTCGCGTGCGGCCGTAGGCGAGTGCTGCTCGATCTGCCTTTCGCTGGTGCCTAGTACGGCCGCATGTAATGGCCGTGCAGCCACAATTTTTTTTTTTTTAAAATCTTCTTCTTTTTCTTCAGTCATTCATGTTTCATTCCTTGACTTCTTGGCCCTGAGCTCCCAAAATTCATTGCAAATTCGATCCAAACTCACCCAATATTCATTCTTTTGAGTTTTATTCTTCTTCTTATAACACTTAACACTTAATCACTTGAGCAAAAAGTGGATTTATCGGTTAGGGTTGACATGTCTAGTTTAGGGTACTCCAGGTATAAGTTGTTTTCTATTATTCTAAAGGTTGCTTGAGTACCCTTATTTATGACATTTTATGAGTCTTGAAGGGTTAATCCTTATTTGCGGAAAAAAAGGAGAAAAGTATTCCCAAAACTTTTGGTTTCTTTGGAGTCTTTTTATTAGGCGAGCAATCTTGGTTTGCCATAAAGTTTAATAATGAGTTGTTTGCCTTGTGTCTGACCAGGAGAGTCTAACAGTTATGTGTGTGTGTTTCATGTTTTTTTGTTTTGAGTTTTGTTTTTGTTTGTTGTTTGAGGATGAACAACTAAAGTGGGGAGGAATTTGATAAGTTTTTTATTATGTTATTCAAATTCATCATAGTAATGATTTATTCAAATTTGATGACTTGCCAGGCATTCCGCTTGAAAGGCAAGTGGAATTCGTAATTGATCTTGTACCTGGAGCTATACCTGTGTCCAAAGCTCCATACCGTATGGCACTAGAAGAATTGCAGGAACTAAAGGAGTATATGGAAGAACTATTGGAAAAGGGTTTATTAGATCAAGTGTGTCCCCATAGGGGGCACCTGTTTTATTTGTAAAGAAAAAGGACGACAGCATGAGAATGTATATTGATTATCAGGAATCAAAAAAGCTAACTATCAAGGATAAGTACCCCCTTCCTATGATCAAGGATTTGTTCGATCAGTTGAAGGGAGTATCCATGTTCCAGAAGATCAATTTCCAATGAGGTTACCACCAACTAAAAATTAAACTTGCTGACATTCCAAAGATGGTGTTTAAGACATGATATGGGCTTTGTGAATTTACTGTAATGCCTTTCGGCCATATAAATACCCTAGCAGTATTCATGGATTTGATAAATCGAGTTTTCAATGAGTATTTGAATAAGATTATAATCTTCTTCATCATTGTCCTCATCGACGACACTTTAATTGACTAGAGGAATGTTGGACAACATGAGGAACACTTGAGAACAATGTTGGAAATATTGCAAGAAGAAAAGTTGTATGCCAAGTTTAAAAAATGTGAGTTTTGGTTGGAAAGAGTTTGATTCCTAGGTCATATTGTGACAACAAAAGACATTGAAGTTGACCCATCTAAAGTTGAGGCGTCACAAATTGGCCTACGCCTGCAAATGTTGGAGATGTAAGAAGTTCTTAGGATTGGCCAGATATTAAGGGTGATTTATCAAAGGATTTTCCAAGATAGCGGGTCCAATGACTCAGTTAGCTCGAAAAGGCGCTAAATACCAATGGATGAATAATTACGAGCAGAATTTTTGTGAATTGAAGAAACAGTTGGTTATCACGCCAGTATTAACTATACCGGATAGGTCAGATGGATTTATTATTTATAGTGATGTGTCTAAACACGGTTTACGCTATGTACTCATGCAGAACGGAAAAGTCATAGCATACGCATTGGGGCACTTGAAGGAACATGAAAAGAATTACCCAACGAATGACCATGAATTGGCAGCAGTATATGACATCACTACTTATATAGAAGTAGATGTGAGATTTACACCAACAACAAGAGTTGAGATTTACACCAACCACAAGAGTCTCAAATACTTCTTCACATAGAAGGAGTTGAACACGAGTAAAGGATTATGATTACACTATACAATATCACCCAAGTAAAGCCAACACTGTGGCAGACGCATTAAGTAGAAAGAACACCAATAAGTTAGCAGCCTTGGAGATAGTGTAAAAACATTTGATATGTGATTTTAAGAACATAAATATAGAGATGATAGCCCCCGCCAATTCACAAGTCTAGTGGGCTTTATAGTTTGACAGTTAAGCCCGATTTGAGGGGTCAGATAGTGACAGCTCAGAAGAGGTGATGTATTCTTGGAAAAGATGAGATCTGGTGTTGGGACAAGCAGTAGAGTTGGATTTGAAATTGCTACCGATGGGGCGCTTATATTTAGAGGGCGCCTCTCTGTGCCAAATAATGAAGAAATTCCGAATGAGATCTTAATGAAGTTCATTCCACCCCTTACACGGCACATTCTAGAGGGACAAAAATGTACAGAAATTTATGTGACACTGTCTGGTGGAGAAATATGAAAGGAAGTATCACAAAGTTTGTGGCTAAGTGCATAGTAGGACAACAAGTGAAAGCAGAGTGTTATAGGCCATCAATCTGTCGAACCCACTGGAAATACCATAATAGAAACGAGAAAAAACTTCCATGGATTTCATTGTAGGTTTGTCGAGATTAAGGAGTGGTTATGACACTATTTGGGTCATAGTGGATCGACTTATGAAATTGGCTTACTTTTTGCCAGTTCATATGAATTTTACATTAGAGCAATTGGTGAAATTTTATGTTAAAGAAATTGATCGTTTGCATGGGGCCAGCATCAATTGTGTCTGAACAAGACTTGAGACTCACTTTAAAGTTTTGCAAAGGCTTACAGACAGCAATGGTGACTAAGTTAAATTTTAGTACAACAGGCCACCCACAGACTGACGGTCAAACTGAAAGGACTAATCAGACATGGAGGATATGCTCAAAACGTGTATTTTAGATTTAGGTGGCAGTTTGGAGAAACATTTAACACTGGTTGAGTTTGCTTATAATGGCAGCTGTCAGTCCAGTATTCGGATGGCTCCATATAAAGCCTTATATGGCCGAAAATGTCATTCACCTCTATACTGGGATGAGCTCGGCAAACGGAAACTATTGGGTCCTGAAATGGTCAGGAAGACAGTCGCACACTTTTAAGAGAACAAGGCAAGAATTAAGGCTGCTCAGGATAGACCTAAAGGCTACACTAACAAGAGAAGAAAAGATTCAGAATTTCAAGTTGGGGAAAAGATATTTCTCAAGGTAGCCCCGATAAAAAGTATTGTGCGATTCGGCAAGAAAGGAAAGTTGGCACCTAGATATGTTGGCCCATTTGGAATACTGGGTCATGTTAGAAATGCGGCTTATTAGTTAGCATTACTGCCAGAGCTAGCGGATGTGCACAATGTGTTCCACGTTTCATTTTTTAAGAAATATATTTACGACCCAATCCATGTGGTGAATGTAGGGTCGATTAATGTTAAGAAAAATCTATCCTACGAATAGGCGCCTATGTGTATATTAGACTAAAAGGTCCATGTTTTGAGAAACCGAGAAATTCCCTTAGTCAAAGTCCAGGGAGGCAGGTATAGTACTAATAAGGCCACTTGTGAGGAAGAAAAAGATATTCTAGAGAAATACCAGACCTTATAGATCGAGTAAGTCTACTTTCGAGGACGAAATGTTTTTAAGCAGGCAAGGTGGTAGTGACTGGAAAATGTTGAAGAGTATTTTTTTTTAAAAAAGTGTCGTTGTGACTTACCTAAATTATTTTAATTAATCACCTTTGTCTGGTCTTTTATTTAGGAAAAACTCAAGCAAATTGATCAAGTTACAAGAATTTAACTTCCTTTCTAAATTAATCGAAAGAGCTTAAAATTTCATTTAGTCCTACTTTTTTCAAACAACTATTTAACTCAGGATAATGTTAGCACCCAAATGATTATTTTTCAAGTTCAAATCTAGGTATTTAAGTTCTCAACCCATTTCATGCTTATGTAGGCCAAATTTCAAAACATGTTTTGACTGTAACCCAACTGATAAATTAATTAGCCCAAGGATCTTTCATCTTCCCCATACAAGAATTTTAAACGTTGCCTGTAAATACACACTGCCTTGATATTTTTCCTTACCTTCAATCTTCTACTACACAAAAATTTTTGGAAATAATTATACAATGCATTACAAAGGATGGCAAAAAGCTAGTTAACAATTCTATGTAAACTAGAGAATCCATATTCCTTTCAATCCCTTTCATAAACACATTTATAAACCCAAAAAAAATTTACAAGAATACTTAGTGGCAGTAACATTTCAAGGATTTCTGGTAATTCCTTATGACTTTTTGACAAAATTTCTGCAAAACGTCCCTTCATCGCCACCACCATTAACCACAGCAGCCATGGCTGAACCAAAGCCCTTCCTTACAACCCATCTCTAAAAAAATCATCAAAATAACAAAATTCCCACAACAATATGAAGCCCATGCTTTTACCTTGTACATAGAACCAAGAATTTTCAGAAAACCGAGAAAACCTCACAGGAAGCCCTCTGAATCAGTCACGAGTACGCCCTTCTTCTCTCTGATCGAGTCAAATTTCTCTTCGATACATGTAGTATAGACTGGTGCCATGTTTCTCAACGGATTCATCCCCAAAATTTTGCTCAAAATACTGCCAAAAAGACCACTTGCTACCCTTCCTAGAACCGAATATTCTCCTCTATTTTCTATACGTCTGAACATTCATTTTCGTGTGGAGTTTTGAGGTTAAATTAGAATGTTATATATTAATTGATAGTTAGTTCTCAGAGTTCAGCCAGCCTTTATTTTAGTCCCTACATCTTTAGAATAATTACTCTGGGCCCTTTTAATTTTAATTTGACTTAAGACGTCCGTACAGAATTCCAGAATATCTATTCCAGCCACTAACCTTTTTGAAAATATCAAATCAGTCCTAAAATTTTAAATTCAATTATTTTAGATTTTAAATTAATCTCTGAATTTTTATTTTTAGTATAAACCATTTAATTTTAAATTCTAATTAAATTAAAATTTTCTTTGACTAGACAAGGCACTCGGACATTTAGATGTTTGATTTTCCTCCACATTAAGCTCAAACTCAACAAGATAGTCTCTATTTTATACAATAAGTGATTTCAAAGGATTTGCGCATTATTTTGATTTATGTTGTGTTCGTGCATGTGAATATGTGATATTGAATCACATGTTTTATGTATTGTGTTATCATTATGCGCGTACTTAAGATCAGAGTTGGGAACCAACATTTACTATACGATACTTGTTCTCAAGAATTATTCTTATAAAGATCAGATCAGAGTAATTATATAACGTGTTTATTTGTACCTACATGATATAAATCAATTGATGTCCTGAGTTTGCTGAGTATTATTTTAAATACTCACGTTTTCTTTAAAGTTATTTTTCAGGTTTCGGAGCCCGTGGCAGGGTGACAAGTGGCAATAATGAAAATGATAAATAGTTTACTTTAAATTCAGATGAGATTACTATTATTGTTATTATTTGAAATCCTTTCAATAATGTTAAACTGGATATTTATTTTGAACTATAGGTTATTTAGTTGGAATAAGCTAAAGCCTTCTACTAAATGAAATTATAAATTATTTTTTCCTAATATTTATTATTGGCAAGAAATATTTAATGTCCCGAATTTTGAGGCGTTATACACTTGGCGTAGTTCTTATTGATCACATATGATAGTCCTTATTGACAATGTCAAGCAACATAAAGTTTTCCAAATAACCATTATCAAATATCTTGCAATCAATATAAGTCACAATTAATTAAAACAGTTCTGATTATCCAATCTCTTTGTGGTGACTTATAAATGATTGTTTTACCATATATTATCAATAGTAATATTTTATTATTACCTGTAAGAGTATCAGCAGGATTATAAATTCCTAATATCCCAAATCATTGGGATTTAACCCAAAATTGAATTATTTCCACAAAATTTTCTTTGGCTAATCTCATTATTAGAATATAACACTCTCTATGTTGGCCAAGGCATCAATTTGTAATCTTTTCTATACTTCTGTATAAGATCACATGGCCTAATTCACACTGAAACCCACAAGATTACATTCACATTCAACCTAAGATGACCAAATTATTCATATATAGGCTAACAAAATGATCTATTAATGTTGGTCTCATATATCCTTTCTGACAGTATATAAGTTATTTCTATGTCCACTGACATAATTCTCGGAATTTAAGAATTCTCTAATGGGCATCTCTTCCCATATTTCTTCTGTTATCCAACAACGCATATCCATGCATGTTCAACCTCAAAATAAACCATTAGCCTCAATCACAAACTATATCATGATTAAATGGGGCACTTCAAGTACCCGAAGGATCCAAAAGTCCACAGCTAAACTCCACATCTATCTTCCCTTTCATTTCTCTTTGGATAATTTATAATCTCCCCTTTGGTAATCAAAAACTTGAGCAATAAACACCTCACAATTTGCGCTAGAACTTCTTGTGTAGTGCAAATCAATCCAAAAATCTTAAAAGAATTAATTTCTCCAACCTGTCTCCCTTTCTTTTCCTTTTCCAAATTTTTTCTTTTAAAGAAAAGAAATGTACAATCCTTATCTCGTATCATGGTACTTTAATAATCAACCACATCTAGTATCATGTTAGCATCAAAATGGAATCACATGATAAATATCTTTCCCAATCACATGCATGCTAACTTTGTAGATGTAATATATTGCACATAAGCCAAGAAATCACTTACTTGGCCGGTGGACTCCAAATACCATCAAAAGTGTATATTGGGTAGTCTACAGGGTCATGCAAACCATGCTCTGATACCACTCAAATGTAACATCCCAACTATTTTTGTAAATCCTTCCATATTGTATTATAGAATAAATTATTAATTGAATTTGAAAACTCTCCCAAAGAATGAAGCATGGGTGAACAAAAAATGTAAGATGTTTGATCACAAATTATTTTCATTGAACTTGAATACATAAAGTAAATTTTAAGGTATATGTATATTACTAATAAATTTGATTATAATTGTAACGTCACCAAAGTTGATCTTACCCGTGAAAATTTATTTCATTATAAGATTTAAATTTATAAAATTTATATATATTAAGAGTACTTAAAATCAAGAGTAGAAGACAAACGAGAATTATTTATATAAAATCTAATTTACTATTGTAAAGTAATAATATATTATTAACTTAAAATAGCCATAATCTTTTTAGGTTTCCCTTGTCGTTAACCTATACACCACGGTCAAAGCTCACTATACAATTGCCCAGTTATTTTGGAGTTGCCACTGACCCCGTCACTTGTCTTTTAACACTTATAATACAAAACTATATGAGCTAATAATGCTCAGTGAGTAACGGTATGCGTGTTCATTATGTGCATGATGTCAATCAAATGATGATGATGTCACACCACCAAGCATGCGGGGCATCCAACCCTCATATAGTATAGCGTACGAGCTCAATATCAATAAGGTCAAATCATATGTGCATGTACAAGGATCCATGTGAGTCCACCATTGAGGAGTCACTCCTAATAGAAAATACAATCCAAAAATAATAGGCCTGGACTATTGCCGCCGAGCCCCCAAACACTCACTTTTTGGTACCCCAAGTGGTATATCTACCCGACGGCTAGGTTGCTGAGCCCCCAAACACTCACTCGAGGAACATCCTGAGTGATATATCTACTTAGAAAACAAATAAAGTACAATATCACTATACATGGTTCAAGCAACCACAGTCGGCTTACAAGCCAATCTTCTTCATGCCACGTGCATATTCACAGGTTTAACATCAAGCACAATGGCTGCATATGACATTTATCACAATGAGCTCAATAGTATAATCTCAGTCAAATCATATGCATCATGCCCAATATTCACAAGTATCTCTCATCAAAGATTGCATTAATATAGTCAAATAGTTTTAAAAGGATCATCATGCGCCATAGGGCATGGCAAATAAATATCACACTATCACATTTGAGCATATAATACTATTGTTTTACATTGTAGTTGAACCGTTATTTATCTTCGTCTATAGTTATTGCAACATTTTCTTTCATGCTTGTTGAAACTACCCTCAGCATCGCCTCTAATTTTTCATGCAATATTGAAGTTCGTTAAATAAGGAATCCAATGCCTTTTACAGATATCAATTCTGAGCTTTAAACAAAACGTCATGCACCTTTCCATCCGATACACAAAAGTGCTAAAAATTGAGGACGGCCAGCCTCCAAAAAAGAGGGTGGTTGGCCCTTCATGGCCAGCCTCCCTTGGGATGGTTGGCCAGAGGTGGCTAGCCCCACCAAAATAAATGAACGAGGTTTGTTTCGTTTTTCCATTCTTTTCCCTTTTTAATTTACTACCCCTAACCCCTATTTATAGAAATTTCAAAGGGATTGTTTCATAATTTTTTACTTATGTTTAAACCTTAAACTTTCTTATTTATTTTTCTCAATCCCTTGATTTAAGTAAATTCTCATGAATGCCCGAATACTTTACATATTGCATAGAAAATATCTACCAGCTCATATAAAAGACCACAATCTCATAGCGATTTTGAGAATTCTAAACCCAATATTTATAATTCGATAAAAATGTTGACATGTCATGTAACATCACAGAAATTATATGAAATATTACTTTTAAATTTTGGGGCATTATGTTCTATAAAATATGTGTGCAATCCGCAAGTGTATGGGTCGAATAAGTAATAAAGTTGATTATGAGTGCTGGTTATCGTCCCACAAGGAATGATTTAAGTACTCAATATCCAGCTTATGCTTTAGTTGAAACAATTGAATTTTGGATTTTGTGTTTAAAAGCAAATTAATAAATAAAAGTAAAAACTAATAAGTAATTAATTTAGAATGAGTAAGGCAATTATGGAAGTTTCTTCAAGAATTTTATGACCTTGGGACTTACAACTTCACCACCATTGATTCCTATAGCTTCCCATTTATTGATTCAACAAAAACCAATCCTAGTTAAAGAACGAGTTTCACATAATTAATCAACCACCCCTATCAAATCTAGTTAATCCTACCCAATTAGGTCCCCTATCTATCTTTAAGTGAGCACGTTAACAACCCTCTTAAGTGCATTAATAACAACAAACTCATGCAAACATCCCCAAAGTTCAATTCACGTGACCGCACTAACTATAAGCAAATCTCTTTGTCTTTTCTAAATTAATGTTCTTTATCGCGTAATGTAGTTCATGTATTCCTCTCTCAAGTTCAACACAAACCAATAAATATTCATAGATTCGCATGCCAAATAAGTGAAAGCAGAAACTAATTTCTAGGCATTGATCAACAAACAAGCAACTAGGTTTGCAAAAAGGCTACATCGTTCGTTCCAAGAAAAGAATCTTAGCTACTCATAGAATTAATAAAATAAAGCACAAAAGAGTAGGAATCCATCATTTGGTTCTGATGAATAAAGCTGGAGAAAAAGAATTATTACACCAATATTCTTCAATCCGAAACTTCAACTCAAAAACCTAACTAAACTTCTATAGAAAATCTCGAAAAAAACTAAGTAATTCAATGTATATGTGAATGTATACGGGTTGTATCTGTATGTTAGGCTACTCCTCCTTTTATAAGGTCTAAAAGCCCCTAAGAATGAAGAATATCCGTGTACAAACTTTATGATAAAAAGAGTTGTAAATAAACTAGGAAAAAAACTAATCTGTGCGTACAAGGGCCTGTGTTGCTATATCGTACTTGTGTGCGTCCACATGATCGCTTCAAAACAAACTAGGAATTTCTACACTGATGTGGCCGTATAAGTCCAGCGTGCAGCCGCATGCACCAACTGCTCGGTATTCTGGTTGGGGTATGGCATTGGCGGCCATATAAAACTCCCGTGCAGCTGCACAAATCTTTATTATTTTTTCCTTTTCTTTCGGCCCTTCAAGTTTTGTTTTCTAAAGTCTTGGCCGCCAAGCTCTCAAATTCTTGCAAAAGTGCTCCAAACTCACCCAAAATTCATTGTTCGAGTTTTTTCCTTCTTCCTATAACAATTAAACAAATCAAAAATAAATCATCATTTTAATCTAATAAAACATATAATAAACTACTAATATGGAGAAATTAAACAACCTAATTAGACACCTATCAAATTCCCCACACTTAAACTAGTGTTCGTCCTCGAACAACACACAAAACACTCAACGCAAAAATAACTACTACTCTCTTGGCTACAAAAGAGGCAAATAATTCGTTATCAAACTTATGGCAAATCAAGGTAACCCGCCTAATAAAAAGGCTCCAAAGCAATGCAAGAGCTTTGAGAATACAATTTTTTTCCTGTCTTTTTTTTTCCACCTAATGATTAATCCTTCAAAACTCATAAAATGTCATGACCAGGGGTACTCAAGCAACCTTTTGGAATTATGAAAAATAGCTTTCACCTGGAGTAGCGTAAATTGGATAGGCCAACCCTCACGGATAAATCCAGTCTTTGCTTAAGTGTTTAAGGGTTAAATGTTTATGTTCGAGGTTCGATCCGCAAGAAAGCTCTACTATAGACTTGCAAGATTTCTCATTCTCCACCCCTCAGGCGTATATGCATCACACAAATCAAAAGCCCTTTTAAAGGTTGTAACGGGGCTAAGGGTTAGGGTGGGAAAAATTTGGGAAGTGAGGCTAATAGACCATTGGAACTAGTGGAATACCAAAATTTATAATATTCAAGAACATATCCGAAGTGAAGCCACTACTTCCTTCGTTCTTTCAAAATCTCTAATCCAGTTATAGCCAATTTCAGGTAAAGCAAATAAAATATGAGATTTCCCAAAATCTACAACCACATCAACTTAGGTCATCTTGGCTTCTACCCACCATGAGACATGGCCAACAGCAAAAATAATGTAAACGTTACTATAAGAGGATGGAAAAGGGCCCATAAAATCAATATCTCACACATCAAATATTTCACAAACAAGAATAGAAATAGGTGGCATTTGATCTCTTTGTCCTAAATTTTTGGTCTTGTGACACTGCTCACAAGACTAACAAAACATATATGCATCATGAAATAAAGTCGGTCAAAATAACCACACTCCAAACGTTTACAAGCTGTTCTTTTGTGACCAAAAATTGTCCTTTACATGTATATGAATGATAGAATTTCAAAATTGATAGAATTTCTTGTTGTGACACCCATCTATGAATAACTAAGGTCAGATCAATACTTCCACGAGTAAGGCTTATCCCGGACATAATACCTAGCATCAATTTCAGTTTTATCTTTTTGAGCTCTAGTAAAATTACCTGGCGATGTTCCGCTGACAATATAATTAACTACATCAGCATAACAGGGGATTGATTCTTGAATACAAAAGAGATGCTCATCTAGAAAACTGTCTTTCAATAATGATGGCTCTTCACTTGTCATCAATCTTCTAAGATGATTAGTAACCAAGTTTTTTACATCTTTCTTATCACGTATCTCCAAATCCCTTGCAACGTGAGAATATCCACCGAATATGTCTAGGTTTCGCCTCTTTCTTTGAAAACATATACTTTAGGGCTGCACAATTAGAGTAAATAATCACTTTAGCACCAACAAATCAGAACAAAATTTTTCTGGAGCAAAAACAATAGCTAAAAACTCCTTTTCCGTTGTTAAATATTTGGTTTGAGTAGTTTCAAGTGTCATTAAAGCATAATAGATAGCATGATAAGCTCTTCCAACCCTTTGACCAAGCACACCCCCAACTGTATGATTACTTATATCACACATGATCTCTAATGGAAGATTCCAATCTAGCTATTGGATAATTGGTGTTGAAGTAAGTTTATCCTTCAACTGGTCAAAACACCCCTATACACTTCATCAAAGTCAAATAGCATTTTTTTTACAGCAATTTACATAGGGGTTGAGTAATCTTGGGAAAAATCCTTGATAAAGCACTGACAAAAACCTGCCTGTCCAAAAAAAAGAGCAAACTTTCTGCACATTTGTGGGGTGAAGCAATGATTTAATGATTTCTATCTTAGCTCTATCTACTTTAATTTACCTAGAAGGGACAGTATGGCCTATAATGATGCCCTGATCAACCATAAAATGACATATTCCATAATTTAGAATAAGGTCTGTTTCTTTGCATCTTCTAAGCACCTTTGTAAGGTTCGACAAATATGCATCGAAGGACTTATCATAGACTGTAAAATATCCATAAAAACCTCTATGATGTTTTCCACATAATCAAGAAATATACTGACCATACACTTTTGGAATATTGCAGGAGCATTGTAAAGCCCGAGTGGCATTCGCCAATATGGAAAAGTCTCAAAGGACATGCGAATGTAGTCTTTTCCTAATCCTTAGGTGCAGTCTTTAGTCCTCAGGTTCAACTGGAATTTGATGAAAACCTAAATAACCATGAAGGCAATAGTAATGAGTTTGACCTGCTAAACATTCAAGCATCTGATCAATTAACAAGAGGGAGAATGATCTTTCCTAGTTGCTGCATTTAATCTCCCATAGTCTATACATACCCACCACCCATCCTGAACACGAGTAGGCACCAATTTGCCCTCAGAATTATTAACCATTGTTATACCTATTTTCTTTGGGACAACTTGAGTAGGACTTACCTTTATGCTGTCAAAGAATGTATAGATCATACTTGCATCTAGAAGTTTTACAATCTCTTACTTTACCACTTCTCTCATAGGTGGGTTCAGCCTATGCTAACATTGTCTAATAGGCTTGGAATCCTTTTCCAGCAAAATCTTGTGCATGCATGAAGAAAGGCTCAATTCCTTGACATAAGCTATTGCCTACCCAATAGTTTCTTTATGCTCTCTCAGCACTCAGACAAATTTTTCCTCCTCCAAGGTAGAGAGCTTCTTGGAAATAATTACTGGCATATTGAAGCGGCATGAAGGTAGGCTCGACATGAGTAAAAGTAGAACACCAACAACTAGCTAAAACATTGTATCCATTGGAGATTCTTGAGTGGAAAAGGAAGAAATCTATCACAATGGACTTTGTTAGCAGTCTACCAAGGGTCCTCACAGGATATGATGCCATATGGTTAATCGTAGATCGCCAAACAAACTCCGCACACTTCATTTCCATTAAAATAACGTTTAAGATGGAGCAACTTGCCGAATTATACATTTGGAAAATCAAGATTGCACGGTGTTCCAGTTTCTATCATCTCTAATTGAGGCCTGCGATTCTTATCACGATTTGGGAAAGAAGTTTACCAAAACTTTGGGGACACAATTAAATTTTAATACTACCTTTCATCCCCAAACCCATGGGCAATCTGAACGCACCATTCAAATCCTTGAAGATATGCTCTGAATGTATGCTTTGGAGTTCCCACAAAAATGGATCATTACTTACCATTGGCGGAGTTTTCATATAACAATAGTTATCATTCCTCAATTCAAATGGCACCCTGCAAAGCATTATATGGGAGGAATTGCAGATTGCCTTTATATTCGAATGAAGTGGGAGAAAGGAAAATAATCAATTCAGAAATGATGGTAGGTATGACGAACGCTTATATCAGATAGATGATGCATGACACGATGAGAAGCGCCACTGTCAATAATCCAGTTTGCAAAGTGAGCTGTCACTATTGCATGGTTCACTCGTGCATGAAATTTTTCAAAAAGACCAGGAAAAATTTTGAAGCAAGTTTTCAGTGGGTGGTTGCCACCACAATATTTGTAAAGGGCATTTGAATGTTCACTGGCAAGCTTCTGTGCTCCTGTCTTATTTGAGTATGAGCGAAATGGATCATAGGTGATGGAATATGGAGCTGGTAGAAGACCAGGCAATTGGAGTGTTGTGTCTTGCGGTTATTGATATAAAGAGTTGAAGATCGATGATTTGGAAAGTTTGTTTTGAGCAATTGATAGAAGGAGAAGAGTTGATTATGACTGTTTCAGAATGTTTAAGGTACATCTCAAGATCAATAAGT
>CAVNYN010210495.1:0-46399 GCA_963692815.1 Nyctanthes arbor-tristis | reverse complement strand
GCGTAGTATTTGGCAAAATCAGGTTAGAAATCCCTTCCGATCTGGCAGGCAGTAGCTAGAAAGGCATAAAGGTTTCCGATGATTAGGACAAATCTCTAGCTCCATAATTTAATGTTACAACCAAAAAAGGTACCAACTTGTGACTAGCATATAGACCCAAAAGGTAAAACGACGTTCGCACCTGAAACTCAAAACCTTGTGTGCCACCACAGTATTTACATGCAGGAATGTCCGATTTTGAGGGCCGGCCACTTGACACTGGCCACAATGCTTTTGCATTAGCAGACTTACAGTACCTATTGTTCAAAAAATAAATTTTAATCCTATGGAGGAAAAATGAAATTTCAAAGTTTCTGGTAAAAAATCTTCCCCCGCCCCACCCGGCTCCCAAAAAAAAAATGGAAAAAGGTAATTTTCAGCAGTAGTAGAATGTATGCTCCCCAAATTTAAATCATCAGGTCACCTCAACACTTCTCTGGGGCACGAGATATTCTCTCCTGGAACGTTGCCCAACTCCTCTTGTCATCATCGCCCTATTCAACATCAATTAAACTAAGAATGAAAAACAACCACTAAATCAACCAAAAATTCACAATCAACAGAATCAACACTTACAGCAAAATCATTCATCAGTGAACTGACTGATTCATCCACCCGAGTTCCAGAAATCAACGCATTAGAATATTCATTATCACTAGGCATCTCATTCTCATATTCACATTCATCTTCATTTGTGATCTCAAACTGGGGCCACAGAGAGTTGATAGCAGCTGTTTGCAAATAAAAATTACATTCAGCATGCAACACTAAAAAATATATTGTTGTCTTCAATGAATGGGATGTGTAAAATGCTGGGGTGTATACACATGCAAACTCCAATGTAACATAATAATCAAAAACTTCATAAGCTCAGAGATTTGCAACAGTAGATAATCTTATCAATGGTGAGTTGGTAGAGCATCTATCTATCACATACGAGGCCAGACATAGCTAACGTAGTAGGAGGAATAATACTATTTGTCTAAATTGGAGACCGGACTCCAATCTGATAGGTATTTTCTTATTGGATATTGAATAGATGGATGTTTATGATACTATTTGTCTAAATTGGAGACGGGACTCCAATCTCATTGGTATTTTCTTATTGGATATTGAATACGTGGATGTTTATGTATTTATGATTATCCACCCATCTTCTAATGTACAAATGCCAATTAGATTTGAGACCTGTTCTCGAGACTAGATAAATAGCACTACTCTAGTACGAGTAGTAAGTTAATTCACGCACAATCCTAAAGAAATGCATCACAACTAGCGAATTGAATTTTGCGTTACTTAAAATGATCTGCAGAAAAAGGAATATTGTTCAAGAAAGGAGAAAAATTAACATTGAAAGCCTACATAGATGCAGATTATGTAGGGTCTATTGATGAGAGGAATATATATCAAGATATTGTACTTCTCTTGGTGGAAATCTTGTGACTTGGACAAGCAAAATGCAAAATGTAGTTGAAAGATCAAGTGCAGAAGCCAGGTTGGCATTAGAAGTTTGTAAGCTACCACGGTTGAAAACAATTTTAGAAGATCTACGTGAAGACAAATAAAGCTTTATATGACAGCAAATCAGCAACCAATATTACACATAATCATGTGCAACATGATCGTACTAAACATCAGGGGTGGAGACAGGGCTGGGCCTTACTGGGCCAAGGCCCAGCCTTACTCTTGGCCAGATGCATAAAAGAAATTAAAGAAAACAAGAAGTTACATTTGGGTTCGGGGAAGAAAATGGCAGCCTAGTACACTAGAAGCCTGTTCACCTAAAACTCCATTATTACCCACCCAAAATTCCTGGACTGGTTTATTATTATAGTAATTTCTTGATCAAAACATTTTTCCAAAGTTTGATATTGTGTTTATCTGTCAAGAATTAGCTAGCTAGTGATGTGCGTTACCTTACAGAAATGGCCTTGTAAATTGACACCAAATAAAGACTCAATATTTAAGTATATTAAGAGGTTTTCCATTCGGGACATTATTTGATAATCTGTTATTGATGAATGACATGTTGAATTGAACTGTTTAATTGACTCCTCGTCAATTGTGGTGTATAATTATACAATCTTTGACATGATTACTCTAGAGGAATGTCCTAGATTGATGAATGCGGTAATTTTTACGGTGATTATACGATTTCACAAGTATTGTGGTCACAATTTACTTGAACCAAAAATTTAGTTATCGAGTATTTGAAAATTTTCTTGGAATGCGATTGACTTTGTATAATCTTTTTAAAAATCATGATCTAGTTGAATGACTTTTATGACCTTTCAGCTCAGCTCACCCCATTGTGAATTCCTGGATACGACCCTGCTAAACATATTGAAAGTTGGACAGCAGGTTGATTTGTACGCCATTTGTACCTACTGGAAGCCCACGGTAGATGTGCTAAACAAAAGGATTGACCAGTTCAAATTTTCAAAATGTTACTACCAAGCTAGGAATGGATAACATCTACTCACCAGCTTGACAGGAAGTGACAGAATACAAAATCGATTCTTGCTGTTAAAATGTTTTTGTCATATCAATTAGGAAGGCCTGTAAATATATTGTTTGTATTTAGTATTTGGTTCCTTATTTGCAGAGATTTATTCCTGACTTGCAGGGATTTGGTCTTGCTAATCTGTCCATATATTTGTACATTCCTATTAGCAAAAGTATACCAATCTTATTCCCCATTACATCTCTGTATTCTTTTTACCTGACTCAGATATCTTTAGAGAAGTCTGCAACTGAGTACACCCTACCCGATGACCAGACCGCCAATGTGCAGCCTACAAGTATCCATTTCTTTTCATATGGTGATATGAAATTCTCAAAATGTGAAGTTACAAGTAAAGCATGCAAAATTCATCAAAAATACCTGGTGTTTACTGGAACAATAGCGTGCTTTCCTGCAGCTACTACAAACTTTATCCCCTTTCCAGGTACCACACCAATTGCATAGTGTAGCTGACATGAGTAATATAGAATCAAATAATATAATTTTGAGTTTAGCAGGAATAATATAATTTAGCTCATATCTTCTATACGATTTCTTAAGATAACATACATCACAAACATGCAGTGTGTATATGTGTGTTTACTAAATTCAAGAAAAAATTATTCATCTTGTTGTGTAGGTTGAAACGAGAAGGCACGATCTTGTGCGTGTTAATCATCCGTCTAATCAAAAGGAAGGGAATTGAAATTAATATAAATGGAATTCCATGAAAAATGCAGTATTAATAAGAAGTAAAAGACTATCATATGTTACCTCCAGCTATCAAAGGTTGCTCTGCCCCATCATCACTGGGGGCATTGCTTGAATAAAATGAATTCATGCGCGGCAATTGACAACGAAAAATCTTGACACTTCAACATTTGAGATGAGAACAGAAGATCAGAAAATAGTTAACTAGAAGAATAGCTCTTGATGCAGCTCCCATATTAAAAAGATATACCTTCTGGATTGCTTCTCTGGATGCCGTTTCCACTGCTCATGCTGGTCGTGAAGAAGACAAGTCATTGATGGACACATGAAAACAAATAGAGTACGATGAAATGTTGATTCATCTGAGAGTGGTGCATACACCTGGAAAATCGATAAACGTGAAAAAATAATGAGAGACAAGACGGAATGCTGAGTTAGAACATTAAAGATGAATGTTTGTAGCTTTTACACACCTGGAGCAAAAACTGCAACGGCGCACCACAATGATCACAAAGAGTAGACTTCTCAGAAGGCAGATTAATTGGGTCCAACCAAGCCTATATCACAACAAAACAAGTAACTCTCATTTCAGAAAGAAAAATTAGAATTCTATTAACTCATACATTTGAAACTCTTCTACTTTACACTTGTAAAACTGACTGCATTTCTAGCAGTATTTATTACTGCAACATTCTTTCTCTAGTAGGAGTGAACAGACAGAAAACCAACATTGAACTAATGTAAAATTCTTCTCTGCAAACAGTTCAAGTGGGCGGGAAATGTCAAAGACGACTCATGTTTGGTGCTCTCAAAACCAAATTGTTACTTATTTTCTCAACAACTAAAAGCAACTACATTATAGCTTTTAACAGAATTATTTAATTTTTTTAAAACTGATTTTGTAGAAAGTGAGTTTTGGGGCATATGTGTGGTTAGAAAATTAAAAAAAAATAAATAAATAAATAAATAAAGAGAAAGATAAGGAATCTACGTGCAGGATTATTATAATAGATAACTATGTAGTTCAAAATGAGTTTGATTGAGGATTGATTTTAAAAGAATCAAAACCATACGAGCTCTTAAGCATGGGTGCTATAAATTTGAAAAAGTTTGAAGTATTTGATATCTTCCCGCAACCGTCCCCCCTTTTTCTGAGAGAGAGTATTTGATTTGATATCTTATATACACCTCATTTGGAAAGAATAAATATTACCGGAGTTCCACCAGCCTTGCTTGGAAAATACTGACGGAGTAGTGACCAGTTGTTTTTCGGCTTCTCCACAAATCCTAATGTCACAGGAACTTGTTCTTCATCATCATCGTCATCTTCATCATTATATAAATCAACACCATCAGTTTCATCCACTTGAGCTTCATCGTCATCTTCTTCATGGAGAGACGAGATATGCAGAGTCCTAAACTTCTCTTCATTTGCATCAAACTCCATCTCCTACGACAATTTTGTTTCTTCCGTCAACAGAAACAATAAGAAAAATAACTACACCTCAGTCATGTAAAGAAAACATAAATCAGAGTCACAATTTCCATGTTATTCTAACTCTAATCAACAAAAAGTGGTCACATCATTGACTGCCTCATATTAATCAAAAAATACAATTAAATATGTAGTTCTAAGATTTAAGCTGCACTAATGATTTGCCCTTAAGTTAAAAAAATAAATCAACATTCTCAAAGAGCCAGAGTAAGGTACAACATATATTGCAGAAATTACTACATTACTACTCGATTTCGAATAAAAATAGCTTAATCGCTTGCACCATGAAAATTGCACATAAAAAATATCAGAATAGAAGCAGACTCTAGCTAGCATGTGACAGAAAATATATAAACTTTTAGAAGCTAACAATTGATAACAAAGAAGCAATTATAACACCTAAAATGGATTACCTGATTCAGGCTGAATGAGATTGCGCTCCTAGGCAAATAATAAAGATAAGTTTGCAAGGAGAAGACCAATCAAGCTGGCAGCTAATAAGCCAAAGATGAGAACAATCTTCTGATTGGCAATAATTTGAAGCTTGTACAATATCTTCTCCTGTGCAAAGAATTTTAGGCTTAAGCAAATTTCCAATTTTCCCGTGCTGAACAAAAATGTTTTGACCATAACGAACAAAAATAATTGAGCCATAAATAGAATATGAATTCTGCTACATGTACAAAAAGTTACACAAAATGTCTTGCACACGATGCACTTGCTAGCATCATGTTTTTCTACACAACACATAATTCATTTTTCCAATGAATCCTTTCAATGAATCCTTTGCAGTCACAGGTTCCTATTCCCATCGCTTCGCGTTTAGTAGTTAGCTCGAGTTCTGCAATGGATCTTCATAATCCAAATTTCTACCAGAGTCAACTTTTTTATTCTTTATTGGTTTTAAGGTGATTTAAAAAGAACGGTTAATGTGTTTATTAAAAATTTTTGTACAAGTAGAATACTTCATAGAAAATTTTGTTCATGTAATAGAAAGGAGGGACTGATATGCACTTCAACTGAGTGTATCACTAGTGCCTCAAGGTGCAACATTTTTTCTTCTTTTGTGAGGCACACACCTCATGTAATGAGGTGACTGGAGAAAAAAGTTAGATGTTTTTTATTTAATTTTGCCTTTTGTGAAATTCGAGAGTCTGTCTTTTCGATAGGGCTCATTTATCTATTATAATTTATTGTTTGACTAAAATAAGACTTTGGAAAAGAGCCCATATATTAAAATGAAAAAAAGCATATTATTTCCCAAAATCTTTACTAATTATCCCAACAATTAAAAATGAAAAATATCCAAAATTACATGCATCACTTCAAAACACTGAATCCAAAATCAATCAATATAAAATAATATAAGTAACTTATTTGAAAACTGGAAATGTTTAAAGAATAAAATAAATGAATTAATAAATAACCATAATAAATATTAAACGATGTCTTTAAATGTGAATTTTAAACTAATGCTAAGTGTGGTAATGCCTCAAGAGATCGCCTCGAACTATCTAGCTTTCACATAAATTTTTACTATTCAAAACTTATTCCAATTCTTCATAACAGCTATTTTACTATTCAAGGTACAGAAATTAAGCAATAATTAAAATCATCCCAATATCTAGACCTTAAGCTCAAAAGGTGAAAAACGTTATTGATCCATTAACAAACAACTAAAAGTTTACAACTAATCATTTAGATAGTCATAGCTCAATGTTGCACTAACTCATCAAACAATTCCATTGCATAAATAAATTCAAATAGGCATTTGATCAAACATCCTAAATGCATATGAAGTAACATTTTCACTTCATATCCAATTGCTTGAAATAAAATAAAACAAAGACAAATTAAATTCAAATCTTTACGAAAACCCAAAAACAAAATTCCATATGTTTCAATTTTTCATATTAATCAGTTGCTAGAATTAAACTTAAGAACTACACACCATGAATACACCATAAAAACAAACTAATTGGAGTGTTATATTGCATATATATATATATATATGCATGTGTTATGTGTAATTAGTACAAGGGAGCAAGGGAGTGAAAATTTAACCTTTTCCTTCGGTAATTGAGGGGGCGCGAGAAAGAGGGGCAGTTCGAGGGAGATAGTACAAGCTTGAGAGAACCGGTAACTATAGCAGGAAACCAAAGGAGAGGGAGAGCCGTGCTGGTGGGAGAGGGAGGAATCGGTTGAGAGATAGAGTAGGGTGTGATTGAAGTGTTTGGGCCAAAAAAAAAAGGAAGTTCATGTTTGCTTTGCGTATTGGGTTTGGGCTAAAATGGGAAAGGGGACTCTTGAAAATTCCCGAACAACAATTCCGGGGATTTAACAATTTTTATGTGGTAGTTATAGAAAACAAATTGTAATTATACTTCCATCACTAATATTAGGAAAACTAGATTTTTCACCCGAGATCTAGTAAAAAATTTATATATCAAAAGTAGTTTAATAAAAATTTAAATATTTGATGTCATAAAAGAATATAAAAACTACGATATTTACAAATATAATTTGTTTTGTAAAAGAAAGTCTTGGATCAAATAGTATCACAACCCTTTTTAGAATAAAAAAAATTGTCACCTGCATCTGGTCCGGATAGAATTTTTACCTAAGTGATGCCATCTCTATGTCTCGAGATTATGAGTCTCGTGCTGGACTGATAAAAATTCTGTAACAATATACCAGGAATACTGATCTTCAACTTCGACTTATGGCCGAAGATTTTAAAGTATCGTATCGCATTCAAGAATTCGGATTTATAAAGATTTTCAGTAGAAGTTATTGTTAGAATATGATGAAATGATAGCATAACCATCTCTACGATGCATGACAATAGGTTAAAATTTATTTAAAATTATATATCAAGATAGACGTTAAATGCTTTGTGAACCGTAAAATTATTCTTCTATTTTTCCTCTTTAGTAAAATGTGTCATTTAGAGTAATCATTTTCTTATTATTTGAGACTATAATTTGATGATGATAAGATAATAATATAGCATTAACAAAGTGACCTTCTTGTAATTATGTATAACTTTGGTGATATAATTGTTGATAATTAAAGCAGACAGACCTAATTCCTGTTAAATTAAAGTTCTTAATCTAATTATTGACAGTTGAATATCATTTATATATTTGCAAGTAAGGTAAAAATTCAGTGACATTTGATACAATTAATATTGTCATAATTTATGTTTCTTTTTTCCTTAGTGCTAACGGAAATAAAAAAGTGTCTCGAATAATTGATAAAATAAAAGAGATGCATATAATTCACATTGACGATAAATTTTGATAGAGAATTCAGGTTGTGAAGACAACTAGTAAGAATATTAAAAGATAATGTAGTTAATTGGATTGAACTCATATAGAAAAACTAAAAAAAATCACATTTTATTTATGTATGTATTTATGCATGATTGCATTGTAGCATTGTAAAAGAAAATAATATCATATTTTATATTGTACTCGTATCTATCTTAGATGAAAAGTTGAAAATGAAAATAAAGTATAACTATCACTAAATACAATAAACGAAGCTTCTTAAAAGACGGGATACCAAGATACTAAAAAATATCATACAAACCAATGTTATTGTTAATTGTGAAATCGAAAGAAGTCTCACGTATGCGTTGCACAGGTATGTACCTATCGGATTTGCATAACAAAATCAATAAATATACAATTTTGATTTAGCATTTGACGCATTAAATTAATGTTTTATTAATTACATATTAATAGTTACATTTTTATGTACTCGATTAATGTTTTACTACATTCTACTTTTAAATCATCTAACTTATTTAATATTATTAGTTAACAGTTAATATGTCTCAGGCATATACATACTCGTATTCGCTCAATACCCGTTCAAATAAAAATTTTCATACCCATATAAGAAAGTACCTTAAACATACCACTTTTAACTGGGTGATACTTCATTTTATTTTGTAATAGCACATTATTACATTAGTTTAGCAAATAATAAATGTAATATTTAAAAAAAATAACATGATTTTATAATGAAAATTATTAGAATTATAGTATACATTTGTATCAAAATTGACGTGAGTTTATTTTTTAAATACCATGTCATAAATAAAGTATAATATACCAGTTGCATTGTTCAGAATTACAAATTGATATGCGAATCACAAATCACCACTAGATATTTGTAGTAAAATGTCTAAATATTGAGCATAAATATAGTTGCATAACTGAGTCCAAAATTTTGGGTCTCTTCTAAACATGTCATTTAAGTTTACAAGTACAACATATATAAAATTATAATAATTAGCAATCAAATGATCGAATCATAATGAATTATAGTAACTATAAGTCTAGCATCTCACACATGCATTATATGAAAAGACTAATTCTAAAAAAAATAATAATAATGAACAATAAAATATTGAACAAATATGTGCCATTAAATTTGCATAACAAAAGTATTAAATATATATTTTTGATTTAGTATTTGACAAGTTAAATTAATATTTTATTAATAATATATTAATAGTTATCTGTTTATTTACTCGATTAATACTTTACTACATTTTACATTTATATCATCTAATTTATTTAATATTATTAGTTAACAGTCTAGTAATACTCATGGGTATGTACATACCGTATTCACGTGATACCAGTTTATATAAAAATTTTCATACCTAAAAGAAAGTACCCTCATGGCATACCATTTTAACCGAATAAATTTTACATACTACAATTTTTTTTGGTAACTATAGGCCAAAAACAAAGCGTGATTTTTTAGGGAATTTTTGAATCTTGAGAAGATAAACTTGACTATAGCAATACAAAATAATATTCTTCTACTCAATTGAGCTAATCAATATCAGAGGAAGTTGATTAATATTTAAATAAAAAAGAAAGAAAAATATTCATATTCATATTTATCATCCAATTGGATTGGAGAATGCATTTTATCAACTCTACTTTTCGTATGAAATTATAACGTTAATTAAATTGATTATTTATTTCTTTCATAAGTACAATTTCATAGTTTATGAATTTAGAGACGCTGCAAACAAAATGATTTAAAACGTTTTAGAAAAAAGTGACTTATTAATTTTGGTAATAGCTTCTGGCAAGTTATTTTTCTACAAAAGAAAGGAAATTTTTATTTTCAATTCTTATAACTTTTTATTATAAAATTAAAATAGATTGATTAGTGGTTTTCTGGTGCACGCAGAGGGAATAATATATGAGGGGAAGAACATTTATAATTGTTAAGAATGAAATAGTTATTCATGTTTATAATCCAACTAGATTGGAGAATGCATTTTATCAATTCTACTTTTCGTATGAAATTATAACATTAATTAAATTGATTCTTTATTTATTCAATAAGTACAATTTCATAGTTTATGAATTTAGAGATGCTGCAGATAAAATGACTTAAAACGTTTTAGAAAAAGTGATTTATTAATTACGGTAATAGCTTGTGACAATTTATTTTTGTATAAAATAAAGGCTTTTATTTCCTTTATTTTTATAGCTTTTATTATAAAAATAAAAGCTTTTATTATAACTTTTATTTTCGATTCTTATGGCTTTTATTATAAAAATTAAAATAAAATTAATTAGGGTTTTTTCTAGTGCACGTAGGGGGCAGAATATATGGGGGAAAACATTTATAATTATTAAGAATGAAATAATTATCCGTGTTATTTTAATTTTTACCATTTTAATACATTTGAAAAATTAGTGGGATTAATAAAAAAAGTAGTGTCAATATAATTAGCCTTTAAATATATATGTGGTTAGTAATAATATTTTTTTTAGTGGAAACACTAGAGAATAATAATATATAAATGAAAATTATTAACAAATAAAAGAGTTTGCATAATAGTTTAAAAACATGTCACTCAATATATAAGTCACAAGTTCAATTCTTCACTATTACATTTGTAACACTTTTTTTTATTAAAAGTGACAACCGGTGTAGTATGGCATTATAAGAAATTGTGCCATATAAATCTTAGACGGGAAATATTTTCTAATTACGCCAGATAAAATTACAATTACGCCAGACATACTGTCATTTAATATATATATATTACACTGGTGCGTTGCACGAGAAGAAATATCTTAGATTATATATGAAATCTTAAGGGGTTGTTTGAACCTCTTTATTTTTCCTTTTATAAATTCACCTACCATGATTTGACAATTGATTTGACAAATACTCAACAATCACAACACATTTCAAATTTCAATTAAATCTCCACCACTCATTTCCACTCATTATAAATTCCCTTTATAAATTACAAAAATAAAGAGCTTCAAACAAGCTCTAATAAATCGTGTCATATAAGGTTCTTTATTGTCATAATGTGATGTATTTTTCCATGCATATCTTTCCAAACAACATTTATTCAATCAGATATTTAGGGGACAATTGAAATCAAATTGATTCATTTAAGATTATTGATACACTTATCTAAATTAAAGTGGTCAGGTAGAGCACATAATAAAACTCTTTCTATTTCCTTATTATTATTTATTAATTTGATTTACACTCTTATTCATTGATAATATATTCAATTCATTTTTACATTGAAATTAATTTTTAAACCTGGAAACACCCGAATTCTATATGTTTACTCAAATTTTAATAGATGCTAAATCTAAATATTAGATATGCATGAATCATTCATTTATAATTTCAAAACTCATTTGTTCATATTATTTTATTAATATATGAATTAATACGAGATTTGACATTGTGGAAAAAAGAAAAATAAAAATAAAGATACAGAGATTAAAAAAAAATTGAACGAATCTATTCGTTTAATATATGTCATTGAAAAATTACAAGTCCATTACATTTACAATACAACCAAAAAAAATTGAAACTATATACATAACTAAATCTAATACACACACACACACATATATATTAAAGCAAATTAGTTTGCGGTACCTTTGTATCGCAATTTTCCCTCCAAAACTGTGAAAAATGAGGATTTTATAGTCTTTGTTTTATGTTTGGTAATAGGTGCGGTTACACTGACTTATTTTAATTCCCAAATTATTTATTTCTCTATTTTTTCAATTAATTAGGAATCATGATCCTTATCCATTTTTATCTTCAAATATTTTGACTAATATTTTGTTGGGTGTATCTTATCTTCTTAAATATTTTGAAGGATTAATCTTTATATTCAAAGTTTTTTGATTTTTTTAATTTAAAATTTTGTAATATATATCTTATCTAGAAAGTATTTCGTAATTTGTATTAGAGTATTTACCTTTTTAGTTGATACATTAATTTTTAATTATTTTTTATATACTTTTAAATCGAGTCATTATTACATTATTTCATTATGTAAAATAAACATAGTTTAATTAATGTTTCATATTTATAAAATTCCCGTCACAATATAGAAGAATAAAATGTTTAATTTCCTGAAGCATAAGAATGACAAGGGGTTAGGTCATAATCGAGTATGCTGCACCCGTTAACATACTCATCAAGAATTTTTTTTCCCATTCCCACTTAAATCGGGGGCGGGTCGGGGAATAGCTAGTATATGTAATTTATATTACCTATTTATTAGCCAATTCAAATATATTTATATTTTTTTTTCATTTTTTGTTTAATGAATAGTATTCTAAGCACTAAAATCACAATTGAAATTACTAAGCTTTCCTAATAAGTTTTATCATCTTTTTACTTTTCAAACCATTAGAATTTTGAGTAAATATTTTTATTTTTATCAAAAAAAAGTTAAACGGGCCAAATACGAGTAAAAATTATTATAATCTTCATCAGCACATTGTTAAGTCAAGTCAATTTTTTTATCGCATCCCCGACCAAATTACCTATTTAGTTGGATACTCCGTGTTTTAATAGGATAGGGTACCCGAGCATATCGAGTTTGTTGGGTTTTTTACAATTCCTACTAAGGTCACTTAATAGCATTCCATATATCATCTATGCACATTGTTATGTGTTCTGGTTTAATTGAAATAGAATTGAATGTAAAATAGAATTGGAGATAGAAAGTTGTTGACACTCTGTTGAAATTATGCTATCAGAGTAATTTGGTCAAATATGTCTTTTCTTATATATTGCTGGTAATGACTATTTTACCTGTCTTTGAATTAGTTAACAATATCCATTTATGTTATTATCTATATCATTTTTTTATGAGTTGATTTCACTTCGATTATTAGATTTAGAGACATTGATACAGTTCTTTTGGACTATCTGGTGACAACATTTCAATTACTGCAGGGAGCATATGAGAAGAAATTGATGGCTTGACTTCCTGCTAATGGTGGAACTCTTTACATTTCACATTCTTCATTTTTTCCTTTATCAGACTAATTTTCTCTAATTTCTTGCATTAAATTCCAACTTTAGCAGTAGATAAGAGCCTGTGAATTTCCATCTAATATCGGAAATGAAATTGGAAATGAGGAGGCTTTAAATCATCATGAGTTTTTGCAAGAAATTTATGGCTCAAGTCCACCGAATAGGATATAGCTACAAAATTGCATTAGTCGGTGAGGGATTTCTCACCTACTTATTTATTTTACTCGAAGTGAGTCTTATAATTGTACCTAATTTAATTTCAAAGGCCAAGAAGAAGGTGGATATTGTGTATTATGACTAACGACATTGAGGTCAGTGACCTAAGAGTTAAAAAAATAGTGCGAGAATGAATTAATAAAATATAAATAGCTATACATGGGAATGAATTTGGCAAATTATCTTCTTATACTCATTTTTCTAACTCTATCAATTTGGTTTCTTCAATATTGATGTTGATTTTCAAGTAAAATTTATTGGGTAACATACCATTATAAAATTTAACCATTCAAAATATATAGATATATATATATATAAAATTTCATATTATTTATTTTTCTAAATAATTGATACATAATATTCCCGTACAACGCAGGAGTAGGAATCTAGTTTAAAGTAACAACAAAACACATAGTAATAACACTATTCAAAATACAAACCATAATAATGAACAACATAAAAAATTTTATACTATTAAAATTACAAAAATATACAAAAACTTACTATTCTACTTATAAGGATGCAAAGAAGTCCATCACGACCGAGTATCTGACGTGCACTGATGAGCTTCCAATCTAACCACATTCTGCTCATCAATCTATTCATTGCCCATGTACCCATCATATATATATATATATATATCCAATCACATTTTGTTCATCAATCTATTCCTTGCCGTATATCCATGCTATAATGAACTGAATTAATGACCTCCATTTTCGTTATGTGGCCTGTCATGACCATTGGAAATCACAGAAGACTTGGTTAACTTCTTCATTTTCTTGACCTTGAAACACTTCCTACAACATATGTGAATTCAATAAATTATATCATCTATGAGAAGCAAAATAAGAATTGGAAGCATAAGCGAATAAAATTAAAATCCCAAAGTACATTACATATATTATTACAAATATTATCATAAAATACATACCGAGGAATTAAAAGCACTTATTAAATAAGCGAATAAAATAAGAATCTCAATATACATTATATATATCATTGCAGATATTACCATAAAATACATATCAAAACACAATGCGTCATAAAATATTTCACGAAATTCAATGGTTGTACTTAGCTTATTGTAAATAAATTTAATTTATATAAACAAATGGTTAATTATTCACGACATTGACCCCTTTTTAAGCCATATAAAATTTTACCTTTTAATATATTTAACTATAAATTAGAAGTCACTCACAGGAAACACCCAAAAACGCATCATTTGATTGCCATTTTTTATTAGTATACAACGTTTAAGATTTCCTTAATTGACTAAAAAAAAGTAGTTTAGTATATATATGAAAAGAACCAAAATATTACGAATGACCAAATGTTACAAAAGAACTAAATGTTATGAATAACCTAAAGGATTGAATAAGAAAAGCCAAATATGTAAATATCTATATATAGTATGAAATTTCATATTTAGTTCAATTAGTTTCTTAAAAAAAAAAAAGCAATTTCAAATTATTTTATAGATTTTTCAAACTCTTTTATAGATTATAAGTAAGTTTATGGAATACTTATGGTAATCTCCAAATACTTGGTTATCCACTCAAATCTTTAGGTGCAACTAATCTGTTTTTGAAATTAATTATCTTATCTATATATTGCATAGATTACCAACTTGAGAAGTATCAAGTAATATTCTAATAATTATCAATTTTTTATCTATATTAATTAATAATGCAGAAAAATCAAAGAATACCACATAAGTTACCGCAATAGGAAAAAAAGTCAAAAAAGACCTTGTTAACAGATTTTTTAATGGTTTAACTGCAATATGCGATGCACGAGTAGAGATCTAATGAAAAGTCATACATCAAAAGTAGTTTAATAAAAATTTAGATACTTGATGTCATAAAAAAATATAAAACTATGATAAATTTATAAATGTAGTTTGTATTGTAAAAAGAAGTCTTGGATCAAATAGTATCAGAATTTTTCTTACAATAAAGAATTTGTCTCCTGTATCTGATCCAAATAGAAATTTTTCCTAAATGATGCGACCTCCAGGTCTTGAGGTTATAAGTCTTGTGCCACTGCACAATATAGTCGAATGATAAAAATTCTGTAACTACCAAGAATACTGATATTTAACTTCAACTTATGGCTGAAAATTCTAGAATATTGTATATCATTTAAGAATTCGGATTTGTAAAGATTTTTAGTAGAAGTTGTTATTAGAATATGATTAAATGATAGCATGGTCATCTCTATGATGCATGGCAATAAGTAAAAATTTAATTAAAATTATATGTCAAGATAGAGAGTTAATTACCCAAAACGTTACTATACTTTTAAAAAGTTATCTCACATGCCATTGTACTTTAAAACTCACCACATATGCCACTGAACTTGTGAAAGTGTTATCGCGTTTGTCACTCTGTAAACAACGTGTTAAAATGTAATGGACTTGGTGACATGGCTAACGGAATTTACCACGTGACATATTGGCCTTTAGTTTTTTAATCGGATGTCGACAGAGTGGCAAATTAGATAATATTTTCACAAGTTCAGTGGCATATGGGGTGAGTTTTAAAGTACAATGGCATGCGAGATAATTTTCAAAGTATAGTAGCATTTCAAGTAATTAATTTTGTTGCATCATTGTTTTATATGAGAAATGTATCTCCAATATTAGACAACCGCTTTATGATACATAACAGATCGTATATTGAACCCTAAAATTATTCTTCTACTTTTTCTTTTCAGCAAAATATGTCATTTAGAGTAATCATTTTCTTATTATTTAAGTCTATAATTTGATGATGATAATTAGGTAATAATATAACATTAAAAAGTGACATTCTTGTGATTACGTGTATAACTTTAGTCATATAATTGTTGATAATTAAAGTAGAGAGACGTAATTTCTATTAAATTAAAGTTCTTGATCTAATTATTGACAGTTAAATATCATTTATCCATTTGTAAGTAAAGTAAAAATTTAGTGACATTTACGGATTAATGTTGTCATAATTTTTGCTTCTTTTTTCCTTAGTGATGACGGAAACAAAAAAGTACCTCGAATTCCTTAGTGAGAACGGAAACAAAAAAGTATCTCGAATAATTGATAAAATAAAAGAGATTCATATAGAAAAATGTAGTCATATAAGAATATTAAAAGAGCTAGCAAGAATATTAAAAGATAATGTAGTCAATAGGATTGAGCTCATATAGAAAAATGTAAAAAAAAATATTCACATGGCACAACTCATTTTATTCATGTATGTATTTATGCATGATTTCATTGTAGTATTGTAAAAGAAAATAGTATCATATTTTATATTGAACCCGTGCATACCTTAGATGAAAAGTTGAAAATGAAAATAAAATATAACTATCACTAAATACAACAAATGAAATCTTTTAAAAGATGGGATGCCAAGATACCAAAAAAAATATTATACAACACCAATGTCATTACTAATGATGGAATCAAAAAAAGTCTCACTCATGTGTTGTACATATACGTGCCATCAGATTTGTATAACAAAATCAGTAAATATAAAATTTTAATTTAGTATTTGACACGTTAAATTAATGTTTTATTAATAACATATTAATAGTTACCATTTTTGTGCTCGATTAATGTTTTACTATATTTTATTTTTAAATCACCTAACTTATTTAATATTATTAGTTAAAAGTATAATAAAGTGTATCAGACATGTACATACCGTATTCAATCGATACCTATTTAGATAAAAATTCTCATACTCATATAAAAAATACTTTAGACATACTCCTTTTAACTGGATAATACCTCGTTTCCCTACATACCCTTTTTAACTATATGAGGCTTCGTTTTATATTGTGCAAATACCCATTATATCAAATTGTTATTTTAGTCTAACAAATTACATATGAAATCCTTAAAAAAATAACATGATTTTATAATGACAATCGTTAGAGTTATAGTGTACATTCGTATCAAAATTAACGTGTAAGTTGTTTTTTAAACGTCGTGTCATAAATAAAGTACAATATACCAGTTGCATTATTTAGAATTACGGACTGATATACGAATCACAAATAACCAGTGGATATTTATAGTAAAATGTTTGTGTATTGAGTATAAATTTGGTTACATAACCGAGTCCATAATTTTAGGTCATATCCAAACACGTCGTTCAAGTTCACATTTCCAACCTATATGAGATGGCAATAATTAGCAATCAAATGATCGAATCACAATCAACTATAACAACTATGAGTCTAGCATCTCACATGTGCGTTGTATGGTAAGACTAATCCTAAAATAATAGTGTACAATAAAATATTAAACAAATAAGTGCCATTGGATTTTCATAACAAAATCAGTAAATATACAGTTTTGTTTTAATATTTGACATGTTAAATTAATATCTTATTAATAATATATTAATAGTTACCTGTTTATGTACTCGATTAATACTTTACTACATTTTACTTTTATATCATCTAACTTATTCAATATTATTAGTTAACATTCTAGTAATACATATGAGCATGCACATACTCGTATTCACTCGATACCCGTTCACATAAAAATTTTCATACTCACAGAAAAGTACCCCTCCCGACATACCATTTTAACCAAATAATACTTTGTTTCCTCACATACATTTTTAATTGGGTGATATTTCATTTTATTTTATATAAATACACATATATAATATCACGTTGTTATTTTAGTCTAACAAATAAGAAATATAATCATTAAAAAAGTAATGCATATATATAAGCAAATTAGTCCGCAGTCCCGCTAAAAATTCTATTAATAAGGTCTTTTTTGATATTTTATTTCCTATTACGGTAACTCATGTGGTATTCTTCATTTTTTCAATTTTTTATATTTTTATTCTCTTTTACCCTATCCATCCAATTTTTTGAAATAAGATTCACTATTTAATTTAATAACTAACACATATTTATCGTCATTTAATTATTTAAATTATGGATAAATTTGATTATACAATGATAGATAAGTGTCTATATCATCAAAATATTTGTAGCTAATAATTTTTTATTAAAATATGTAGGTTATAATTGATAAAACAACGAAAATTAATTAATATGAATAAAAAACTTAAATGATAACCTATGTTCGTCAAATAATAATAAAACAAAAGAAATAAATATGAATGTGGAACTTAATTTATAACTCATGTTCATCGGATAATAAGTTTCTTTTTAGAACTTTTATTTTTGTCTTAATTAAACTGAATATTTAATTAATTAAGCATATATATATATCGTTTGTTTAGATTAATTGAAAATTATAATTATAATTTTTTCTTAATATTTTCCGCTATAAATGTTAATAATTACGACTATTTTTATTTAAAGGTTAAAAGTTTTATACACTACAATTTATTCATTTCTTAACTATAGGCCAAAAACAAAGCGTGATTTTTGTAAGACTTTTTGAATCTCGATAAGATAAACTTGAAGATAGCAATATAAAATAATATTCTTTTTCTTAATTAGGCTAATCAATATTAGAGGAAGTTAATTAATATTCTAATAAAAGAGAAAGAAAAATATTCATATTTATGTTTATTCATGAATCCAACCAGATCAAAAAATGC
This sequence comes from Nyctanthes arbor-tristis, assembly GCA_963692815.1. Classification (NCBI taxonomy): domain Eukaryota; kingdom Viridiplantae; phylum Streptophyta; class Magnoliopsida; order Lamiales; family Oleaceae; genus Nyctanthes; species Nyctanthes arbor-tristis. Next base: position 27,501 of record CAVNYN010210495.1, on the reverse strand, counting down.
AATTTGTCAATTCTACTTTTCGTGTGAAATCTATATATATATATATTAATTAATTGATTCTTTATTTCTTCCATAAATCTAATTTTGTAGGTTTCTGAATTTAGAAACGCTGCAGACAAAATGACTTAAAACATTGTAGAAAAATAGACTTATTAATTAGGGTAATAACTTGTGGCAATTTATTTTTGTACAAAATAAAGGAAATTTTTATTTTTGATTTTTATAACTTTTATTATAAAAATTAAAATAGATTGATTAGGGTTTTTCTGGTGCAAGTAGGGGAAAAAAGATAGGAGGGGAGAAACATTTATAATTATTAAGAATGAGATGATTAATTGTGTCATTTTAATTTCAATTATTTTAGTATATTTTAAAAATTGGTGAGATTTATAAAAAAAGTAGTGTCAATATAATTAACATTTAAGTATATATGTAGTTAATAATAATATTTTCTTTAAGTGAAAATACGCGAGAATATTAATATATAAATGACAATTATTAACAAGTAAAAGAGTTGGTATAATGATTTAAAAATATGTTACTCTTAATATGTATGTCTCGGATTCAATCATTCACTATTACATTTCTAACAATTTTTTTATTAAAAGTGACATCTGGTGTTGTATGAAATTATAAGAAATGGTGCCACATAGAGCTTTAGACGAGAAAGATTTTCTAATTATGCCAGATGAAATTGCGATTGAGACAGACAAACTGTCGTTTAATATATATAGATATTAAATTAAATGATTAAAAGGAAAAACATAAAAATAAGAAAAAGTATAATAAATGAACCACTAATTTTTTTTATTAATACTTATTTTTTATTTCCTTTAAAAACAATAAAACCCGATAGTATAATCTATATTAGTTTCACACTCGTATATTTACGGACTACTATGTTTAACACTCGTGCGTTTCATGGACATATTATGCTGAGAAAGTAAAATATAATAATATATAGGAGAACATAAAATCATGAAATTATACAATCGGACATAGTAAAATTGATTAAAATGTAATATGTAAATAGAGTTCTGAAATAAAAATATTAAATTAATATATAGATAGAATCTCAAAATAAAAATATTAAATTAATATGTAGATAGAGTCCTAAAATAAAAATATTAAATTAATTGATTAAAAGGAAAAATATAACAATAAGAAAAAGTATAATAAATGAACTAATAATTTTTTTATTAATTATTATTTTTTATTTCCTTTAAAGGCAATAAAACCTAATAGTAATTATCTATATTAGTTTCGCACCCGTACATTTAGGGGCTACTATGTTTAGCACTCGTGCATTTCATGGATATATTATACTGAGAAAGTAAAATATAATATATTAGGAGAATATAAAATCATGAAATCATACAATAATAAATGATTAAAATGTAATATGTAGATAGAGTTTTGAAATAAAAATATTAAATTAATATATAGATAGAATACAAATATTAAATTAATTGATTAAAAAAATATAACAATAAAAAAAGTATAATAATAATAGAATAATGACATCATCAATTGGTTTTTTAAAGGAGCCAGACAATAAGCGGGAAAATCATTTTTAATTGAGTTCACAATCAAATTGAGCCAGACAAACTGTTGATTAAATATATATATATATATGGATATAGATATAGATTGTATTGCTTGAATTTGACTCATTAAGACCGGAATAAAATAAAGTTGAAATGAAACTAAAAAAAATAATATAATAATACAATTGCCATCAATGGTGTTTTCTATCCTAAATTGCTGAAAGACAAATTGGCCACTGGAAAAGAGAAAGCAGGCAATGAATCCGCCTTCAAATTCCTATCGACACGGGAAAAAGATAATAATGGAGTGATTATTAAAATAAAAAACAAAAAATAATAATGGTCTGTTTGGAATCATTTATAATTTATCTCATTGATAAAGAAGAGTAATCATTGTACTTTATTAGACATATGGTAAGTACTACAATTGACACCTTAGAGCATCTACATTGGTGTTGTTAGATTTAGCTATCCATATAAACAAAAAATACGTTTTAAATTATTGTTAAATGCCACATATACAAGTTAAATTTAACAACTATTAGAATATCACATTGAATGTTTTAAACAAAATTACTAAAATCTACTCAAGTCCAACCAGACCCTATTATCTTCAAAAGTTATTAGTAAAACTTTATTAAATAAAATAAAAAAATTTGAAAAAAATTAAATTCTAACAATGTTATTAAAATTAACAATAAATTTAACAACCAATGAAAAATGATTCTTTTAACAACTTTCTTAACTACCAATGTAGGTAATTGTTTTGAGTTGTTAACCAACAACTTCACTAATAATCGAATTTAACACTAGCAATGTGGATGCTTTTACAATCATTTGAAATACACATCCTGTCAATACTATGTGGCAAATTTAGTTATTTACACATGTTATAAAAAGGATAATCATTACTTTTATTTATAAACTACATTTTTTTAATCCGTGTGTTACACGAGTAGAGTTATAGTATACATTCATATCAAAGTTGACGTGTGAGTGTGAACATTATTTTATAAATAAAGTATAATATATCAGTTGTATTGTATAAAATTACTAATTGATATGTGAATTACAATTTACCAAGGAATATTCGTAGTAAAATATCTGAGTCCATAATTCCAGTCTCCTCCAAACTCGTCATACAAATTCACATATCCAATCTATATAAAGTTGTAATCATTAGTAGTCAAATAATTAGATATGACATACGAAGCTCTGGCCAAGGAAATGGATAAACTACTCGGCAACAAATTCATAAGGGAATCTCTATATCCCCAGTGGGTGGTGAACCTCGTGCTCATTAAGAAGAATAATGGGACATGGCGAATCTGCATTGATTTAGTAGACCTGAATAAGGCTTATCTGAAAAGCAGTTTCCTTTTGCCAAGAATTGATCAGATGGTCGACGTGACTACCAGTCATGAGCTCTTCAGTTTCATGGACGTTTACTCTAGCTACCACCAAATACCCATGCACCCCTATGATGAAGAGCACACTTCTTACCTATAAGAGGCTGTATAGCTACAAGATGATGCCTTTCGGGCTGAAAAATACTGGGACAACCTATCAATGATTGGTGAATACTATTTTTAAGAATCAAGTTGGGAAAATGATGGAGATCTACATTGACGACATGCTCGTCAAGTTGGGAAAACATATCAAAGACCTTGAAAGGATGTTCCAGGTACTCAGGACTTACAAGATATAATTGAATCCCAAGAAATGTTCTTTTGGAGTGGCTTATGGGAAATTCCTTGGGTACATGATCAATCAGAGGGAAATCAAGGTGAATCCGGAGAAAATAGATCGGAAGAGCTCGTGTAGGGAAAGAGTGTAGGCAATCAGTAAAAGAGGTTCAACGCTTGACCGGGCGAGTTGCTGCTTTGAATCGCTTCATATCTCGATCAACTGATAAGTGTAAGCCATTCTTTGACACCATAAAAAATCCAAGAAGTTTGAATGGACAAAGGAGTGTCAGGTCATATTCGACAAGCTAAAGAGGCACATCTTCTCCCTCTCATTGCTGTCCAAACCATTGCATGATGATACACTTTCCTTATACTTAGCTGTTTCAAAATCATCAATCAGAACAGAAGGAACAAATTAGCTCCATGTCTATCACGTAAGCCACACCCTACACGACCCAGAGCTAAGATACCCTCATATAGAAAAACTTGTATAGCCCATTGTGAATTGTGATTGCCTCCAAAAAGCTTCATCATTGCTTTCTTGAACACAATATTGATGTCTTGACTAGCGCTCCTCTAAGACAAGTGCTTCAAAAGCCAGATCTTTCGGGTTTTTGGTTAAATGGTCAGTAGAGCTCAGTCAATACGATATTAATTACAAGCCAATAATGGCCATCAAAAGGCAAGCTCTAACCGATTTCATAGATGAGCTCACGCCCTCAGAGTCTGGTACCAGCGATCCAGAACTGTTGACCTAGGAGTTATACGTTGATGGGTCCTCTACTAGTGATACTTCCAGAGCTGGAATTGTCCTTATCAGCCCTTCTGGACACTATCATTGCCAATAAATCAAATTTAGTTTCAACGCAACCAACAACGAGGCCGAGTATGAAGCACTCTTCGTAGGAATCATCATGTTAAAATCTATCAAAAGGGTGATTATTAAGAGCGACTCTCAGCTCGTTGTGAAGCAAACAAGTGGAACCTATGAGGTGCAAGGTGGAAAGCTCTCCCAATACCAAGATAGGCTGACAGAGGAGCTAAAATGACTGGATCAGTTCGAAATCATATGGATTCCATGAGCTGAAAATAGTCATGTCGATGCTTTGACTAAACTCGCAACAAGCAAAGGAGTAGGAGAGCTCAGTAACATTCTAATTGGAGAGCTCGCGACCTCATCAATTGACAGAACATGGGTAGCGGCAATGGAAATCAACTAAACAAGCAACTGGATGGATGCTATCCTCTAGTTCTTAAAGGAATGAGTAGCCCTCCCAGGTGTGGAGACCAAAAAACTCAGACACCAAGCTGCTAGATTCTCACTAATTGATAGAAAGTTGTATAAAAGGAGTTTTGCCAGACCACCTCTAAAATGTCTTTCCCCAGCTGAAGTGCGAGCTGTATTAGGAGAAGTACACTCCGGAGTCTGTTGCAACCATTCATGTAGACATCCCTTTCACACAAAACCTTAAGGCAAGGGTATTTTTGGCCGAGAGTCAAAAAAGACTCCATCGACTTTGCCAAAGCTTGTGACAGGTGTCAGAGCTTTGCTCCTCTCATCAAGAGCCCACCAAAAGAACTAACATCGGTGATAGGGCCATGGCCCTTCGTCAAATGGGGCTGGACCTCATTGGCCCATTCCTAAAAGGAAAAAGTGGAACTCAATTTGTTATTGTAGCTGTTGACTACTTCACGAAATAGGTGGAAGCCAAAGCTCTAGCCACTATTATAGAACAGAAAATGATGTGCTTCGTTTGGAAGTCAATTATCTGTAGATTTGAAGTGCCGAGTACTATAGTCACAGATAACGACAAGCAGTTTAGCAACTCCAGGTTGAGGACTTGAACAACAAAATACCATATGAGCTTGTTTTTTGTAAGTTCTTAATTATGATCACTCACGATGACATATTCATCCTACTCGATGAGATAAGTTCGATCAACGATCTAAACCTGGCATTTTTTTGGGATATCCACATGGACATAAGAAGTATAAAATATTTGATCTGCAAACTCGTAGTTTTTATGTATCACAAGATGTTCACTTTCAGGAGAACCTTTTTTCATATTCATTTCAAAAGTTTGGTACAGACATAGGTGGAATAGGACAAGAGTATTGGCATGACCTACCTCAAAGGAAGCAAACAAGCTATGATAAGGATGGCTTTTTACCTATAGTGGAACATATAGATGTAGTTGAGCCTCAAGAAGAGAGAACTAATGAATAAGAAAATGACAAAAGTGTGGAAACAATCCCTCAATATGAGCATGATACATCAGAAAACCGAATTGTTGAGAATAAGAAGGAAGTGGTTAGGAAACGAAATAGACAGGGTAATCATCGATTAGCAGATTATGAAGTTGCCTTACCGCCTTCTCTCAGGGTCCCATCCATAGATTCACCCACTCCATCTGCTAATTCAATGGTGTTCTAAGTTTTCGAATGCTCACAATGGCTTTCTATTGGCAATTTCCACTGTAGATGAAACCATATACTTTCATGAGGTAATTAGGGAAGCCCATTGGAAAGAAGCAATGCAAAAGGAAAGAAAGCAATTGACTTAAAATAGGTTTAAAAAAATAAAATATCATCCTGATGGAATTGTTGAGCGATGCAAAGCCAGTCTCGTTGAAAAAGGCTACACACATATTGAAAGCATAGACTACAATGACACCTTTAGTCCAGTGGCCAAACTTGTTACTATTTGATGCTTACTTGCAGTGGCATGTGCTTGAGATTGGGAGATTTATCAGCTAGACGTTAATAATACCTTCCCACGTGGAGATCTGGAAGAGGAAGTGTATATGAAAATACCATAGGGCTTTGTATGAAAGGGGGAGCAATTAGTTTGTAGACTCCAAAAGTTTTTTATATGGCTTGAAACGGGCATCTAGAAACTGGTACAAAAAATTCACCATAGCCCTTACTGATATTTGTTTTCAACAATCACATGCAGATCATTCTTTGTTTATTCTCTTCATGGCACTTCATTTGTAGCAATTGTTATATATGTTGTTGACATAATAATTACCAGGACAAACATGGTACGCATAAGCAAGTTGAAGAACTATTTGAATGAAAAATTCAAGATTAAGGATCTTGGGAAGTTGAAATATTTTCTTGGTATTAAAGTGGGCTCAGTCACCTTCTGGCATTGTTCTAAACTAGAGAAAATACACGTTAGATATTTTAGCTGAATGTGGTCTTATGGGTTGCAGACCTACATCTACTCCTATGGATCAACAAGAACGAATGTTAGTTGATGGACCTTCTTGTTATGATCCTGGCCTATATAGGCGACTTGTGGGACGTCTCCTATAACTCACTGTCACTCGGCTAGATATTTGTTTTGTTGTGCATTTACTAAGTCAATTTATGTATGATCCTAAACAAACTCATCTTGATACTGCTTATCATGTTTTGCAATACTTGAAGGGTGCTCCTGTAAATGGGCTTTTCTTCCCAAGGCAAAATGACTTATCACTCTCGGAAAATGCAGATTGGGCTGGATGTCCTTCTACTCGCCAATCCACCCATGATACATGATCTTCCTTGTTTCAGCTCCTATTTCTTGGCGATCAAAGAAGCTATCAGTTGTAGCCCGATCATCAGTAGAGGCTGAGAATCGATCAATGGCAACCACTGCATGTGGTTGTTTGGTTAAAGATATTGTTGTTAACCTTCAAGTTCTGGAACAAGGCCCGTCCCTTTATTTTGTGACAATCAAGTAAGTATCCTTATATCAGCTAATCCAGTTTTTCATGATATAACAAATCATATTGAAATAGACTACCGTTTTATATGACAGCAGATTCAGTCAAAAGTTCTTATTCCCCACAAAGTCTCCTCAGAATTTTAGTTGGCTGATATCTTCACTAAGGCTTTGAGATGAGATAATTTTTATGCGATTCTTACCAAGTTTGGGCATTTAAAACCGACATTCTCCAACTTGAGGGGGATTAATGAAAACATTGTAATTAATATTTACCTTAACTATATATGTGTAACTTTAGTATGTATATATTCCTAGGGGACAGAGAATATTTTTCTTCCTTTTTGACCCAACTTGTATTGTATATTATGGCATCTTTTTTGCTCCATTCCTCAATTCAATCGATGAAATATGAATTAAAAATGTGAGAATTTAACTACTGTAGTACGCTCTTCCGATCTCAGAAACTGTGTTTAATTAGTCCAAGAATATTTGACTGAAAAGTTAGTATTTCCCATGGAAAGTAATTTTCTGTCAACCGTATTCTATTCGAAAACAAATTAAAACACTGACTTATGGCGCAGTTAGTATTCATTTGAATTCTAGATAATACCTATACATGTAGGATATATATATACACACACATAAATAAATAATAATGGCTACCAGTCAATAACGGCTATTATTGGTCTGTTTAAGTTTGATGTAAACATTTCATATACTTTAGTTACCACTTATTTAATTGTGTCTGTCATAAACTAGTCACACAGACCATGACATGTACACACACACACACACATATATATCATATTATACTGAAAAAATTGGACTGGACATTAATTATTATCTGGACAATGGAAATTAATAGTCAAAATGTGCATACTCTCGGCAGGGTCAGGGTCAGATTGTTATTATGTGCTAAGTCAAGCCAGATGAGACCTTCACTGGGCAAATTATTTTGACTGAAAATTTTGTCAACCAAATATTTTGATTTGGAACAATTGAACAGTTCTCTTCTTCCCATTCAATTTCACAAGCTTTCATTTAAATATCTCTCTGTCTTTCTCTCCCTCCTCCATGCTAACCTATTTTCCGGCCCACACAATTTGATCGAAAAGTATGGCGGCCGATGGAGGAGCAACCGCTACCCGTTCTCTTCAGTATACTCCGACTTGGGCTCTTGCTACTGTTTGTTTCATGTTCATCTTGTTAGGACTCTTTGCTGATCACTTGATCCATCTCCTAAGTCAAGTACGTATATTGATTTCGTCTTGTAAACCTTGTGATTTTTCTGAAGTACTAATTTTTTAAACTTGATGTACATATAGTGGCTAAAAAAGCATAAAAAGACTTCTTTATATGAAGCCATAGAAAAGCTCAAGTCAGGTACATTCCAGTAACGTGTTTTTTTTTTTTTTTTTTTTTATTTAACAAACCAACTAAAATGCCTGATTCATCTATACTCTTTCCATTTTTTTTCTTTTCTTTTCTTTTCCTTTTTTTTTTCTTTTTCCCCCTTGGTGCAGTTTTGATGCTTTTGGGGTTCATGTCACTAATATTGAACTTGGTTTCGAGACCGATATCGAAAATATGTATTCCGAATAAGGTAGCCAATTCGATGCTTCCATGCCAAAGAGGTAGACACACGAAAACTATCAAAGCTTTAGAGCATATATGGATCTCGTTCCAAAATGCAGTTTCAAAAGGCGAATTTAATGACACTAATATTGTGTCTCGTCAAGAAAGGGAACTTGCAGCAGACCCAGCTTATTTGGTCGATCATTGTAGCTCTAAGGTACATAATTATATTTCTAACCTGATTGCCCAATGGCAACCGCCCTAAAAGCACTCTTGAGAAATACTACATGTACCACCTAATGTGGCTATTTTTTATTAGCAGTCATACCCCATACACATAGCCCAATCTGGCTCAATAGATGCACACTATTTATACACTGATTTCTAGGGAGCTAGATCGGGCTTCGTGACGTGACTTGTTTTTATTGGCAGTCGGCCTCTATACACGGAGCCTAATCTGACTCAATAGATGCACACTTGTTTATACTGATTGGATACATGGGAGAAAAACTCTAGTACTCAAATTCAACTCAACAATGATGACGAATTAAGAATTCACATGTGAATTTAGAGGCCTCAGTTTGTTATTTAATTTGTGTTACATGATACACATCTTGAATAGTAATTGACTACTGAGCGTTTAGAACTTTTAGAATATTTAAATTTTTTTTGAGTAGATGGAATCAATCTCTAAATTTCTAGTACTGTATGTACAACTAAAGATAAAATGCTATTACCTTTAAAATTTTGAATCTTGTAAATACCTTATTTTGTGGAGAGTCTATATGATGTTGCACAGGGGATGACTTCTTTCATGTCAGAAGAAGGAATAAATCAGCTCAATATTTTCATCTTTGTGCTAGCAGCGGTTCAGGTTTTTTACAGTCTTGTAACAATGGAATTGGGAAGAGCTAAGGTAACATTTTCATTCTTTTCAAAAGCTTTCAAGCATCTTCTAGATATAACGTTATGGTACCACCCGTCTCATGTTGGTGCACAGACAAGCGTCACATAAATTTTCAAATATATGTGGTGTACGTACATTTGAAATCCACATGACATGTATCCATGTGCTCACATAGGATGAGAGGTATATCATAATGCTCTCTCGATCTCAAAGAAACAGTTGTGATTCCTTATAATAATTAATCAAGGTATCTTTGATGAGATAATATTTGGGAAGAAAATTCAAAAATCAATACAACTAGTTTTTAAAAGCATAAAGTTCGCAAGTTTTGTATAGAGTCAGATTGGGTTCTTGCATAGATCCTGAGAACTAATAAAAAACAGTCAAGTCACATATCACATGTGACTTATCTGTTTTGTATTGATTCTCGGACTTAATACAAGAGCCCGATTTAACTTTATAAAAATAAACATAAAATCCGAACTACGTGAATTTTAAAGCGCAAACGAATGTAAGTGAAGTCGAAACATAGAAAAAAGTAAAGTCATGACTTATGACAAACTCGACTTTTAAAAATGAGCGTACATGTCCTTATTGAGAAGTTGGGGACGTTCACACACTTGACTTGATTTTTTCTACGAAGTAGTTGAAGCGTCGGTGGAAATTTAATTTCTTTGGTTTATATTGTACAGATGAAGCGTTGGAAGGCTTGGGAGTTAGAAACACAAACCGTAGAGTATATGGTTGCCAACGGTACCACTCTACAATTATAATTAGTTCAAAGTTCAAACAATTTAGATGTTGCCCCCATATGGTCCATAGTCATGGACCATTAACAAGTATTGACTTTTGGTACTATTTGGTTGAGGTATACCTTTCTATTTAATTATTATTATTACTATATAGTTAAGTTTTAAAAAAATATATATAGTATCAATGATATTTCCGATTTAGTGCTGGATATATGACACCGTATGACGTCATACGGTCATATTGTATACATCAAGACACACTACATAGCAAACCACAACTATGTGACGTGTATCTGTGTGACACTATATGGTATCATAATTGTGGGACTGGATCAATTTTAGTATTAGTAGTGTCGAGAACTAGTTTAGGTGGCAACATATTTGAAGTAAATAATATGTATGTGGAACTAAAGTAATGGACATATCATCTGTTTAATTTAACTTATTATTTAATGTCATTTGGAAAATTTAATTTAATATAAACTACTGCCTCTGTCCCAAAAAGATTGTCCAGTTTTCCTTTTTCGTCCGTCCCAAAATATGATCCAGTTTCCTTTGTAACAAGTAGATGAAATATTAATTTTTTTGTATGCCTCTATTTAATAAGATTTATCAAAAAAATAAAATTATTAAAGTGGAATAATTAATAAATAAAATGGTATAATATGGAATGATTTTAAAATTTATTTTTTCGATATTATTAAATTAACTTTTCTTAATCTATGTGGCAAAATGAATATGACCATCTTTTTTGGACAGAATTAGTGAAAGTTTCCCTTTTTTTCTAATGTGGAACAAATTAGTCTACATATTTGGACAACATCCCAATTAGTCTACCGAAAGATGTTGGCAATGAAAACAAGTAGGTAATTAATTAATTGAAAATGATGTTTGTTCTTCATATGTGCAGTCCAACAAGATGGGAAAAAATTTAGGTATTTTTAGAGTACCCTAATACAGTAGTCTAGTTAATCAAAAACCTCCACGTGATTTTTGGAGCTCCATTTTTTAGACCTTTAAACTCATGTGTGAGTTGTTGATTGGTCTGAAATACAATAATAGGTACTCTTGGAGTAACAACTAGATATTTTCTCAAGCCATCTTGTTGATTGGTCTTAGTTCTACATAAAACAAGCCATCTTGTTTGAAACCTTTTCCAAGAAATTCACACATGCAATTGTTGTGTTTATAGTAGTAAATTCAAGCAACCGTTGATATAATCACGACATTATACACATAAATCATATCAGTTGATATTATGTCACACAATTTGTCTAATACTATAATAATAGCAAATGTCTGTTGTCTTTCAAACTCAAAACATTAATGCTAGTTTTCTTTTGACCAAGACATTAGTGCTAATTTTTGCGCATGGAATTTTACATGAAGATCCAGAAAGATTCAGATACACAAGACAAACAACGTTTGGGAGACGACATGTTAGCGCTTGCGCGTCGACACCTGCTTCTTTGTGGATTGTGGGTACATCGACTCTCTTCGTCTACATTTCTTTTCCTTTTTCTTTTTCTAAACACGCACACACATGTCATGTGTTTTTTTTCTTTCTGTTTTATATTTATTAATGCAATTTTTTTCTCAAAAAAATATTTATTAATGCAATTTTATCTTTACAATTACATAATTTTGAAAAATAAAATAAAAAATAATAATGCTAATGCTAATAACAATACTCTTTTGCAATTTTGCAGAAATGCTTTTTCCGGCAATTCTTCAATTCCGTAGCCAAAATTGACTACCTCACTTTGCGCCATGGCTTTATATCGGTTAGTCTCTATTATTTATATTGTACAATATGTTGGACAAATCTTTAAAAATCATACCCAATCAAAAACTCACATGTGTATTTGACGACCATAATTTACCAATAAATTAAGTCGTATGAATCCACATGTCGGTGTTTCATTTTGCAAACACAGCATAATATTGTACTCAATACCAGAATTTTATTCTTGTGTTACTTCTTTTTTGCAGGCTCATTTATCAACAAATAACTCCTTCAATTTCCAAAAATATATACAAAGATCGTTGGAGGACGATTTTAGAGCAGCCATTGGAATAAGGTAAGGCAATTTCATACGAATAATGCTATTTAGCGGTCTCCAGTTTAGTTGTCATATCTTTATTGACCATTATATAAATGAGGAGCTCCATGTATTTATGCATATTAACTCATCCTCCAATGTAGTGATGTCAACTGGACTGAAAAACAGTCTCTAATATAGATAAATAACGTCTCTCATTTCACACGGACTAAAATAGTTAACGCGGTGTTGAACAAGCTTGTGTTAGTATAACATCAACAACGATGATCTAAAATTTTTAGTAATAATGCAATCTCTAATTAGTTAAAAAAAAAAGAAATTCAGGGTTCCTTAAACTTTTAAAGTTTTTATAATACTCATTTTTTTTGGTCTATTTTATTTTATTTAGATTGCACTCTCATCCATTACCACGGATGGCACCATATATTTAGGTAACGATAAATCATAATTCCACTAAAATAAATCGCACGTTTCATATATATTATATATATTTTAATTAGACATATCATTTCAAGATGTATTATAATTAATATTATATATGTAAAAATTTAATAAGACCTGATTCGCTAGTTTTAGAATGGTATTGATATTATATGTTATGTTGTTCTTCTGCAAGTAACTTGTGTTTCCTTTAATTACCTCCAACAGGCCTACGATGTGGCTTCTAGTGGTGCTCTTCTTGCTGGTCGATGTGCATGGTAAGTAATCTTACACTGTTTGCAAGTACGTTAGATATATAATCATAACATATAGTCAACATGAAAACTCACAAACTTTGTTAGACGTCTCATCTTTAATTTATCTTACATAATTATCAAACCATACCCACATTATAAGATGTTTTTGGTGCTGAGCTTTCCCAATATTTTTCTGTTTATTTTCCATTTTCTAAAGCCATTATTAATAAATTAATTAATTTATTAATTATCTAAAAATTGTGGCAGGTTGGAATGCATATCTTTGGGTGTCATTTGTCCCATTGATTGTAAGTATGGTAATCAAACTTTTAGAAATGATCTAACACCAGAATATCTGGAATGATACCAGTATTGTGCCATAATATTAATTAGTCATTGATGTGAGGATATTATCACTCCCGCAAATCACATATGTGATTGAAATTATGCTACATCATCTGTGTTATATCATAACGGTGCTACATGTCTGGTGTTGACCATTTCTAGGGAAGCTTCAGCCATTTCCTTCTTTTCTTTATTAATTGCTTATAATAATTAAATTCCTAATTAAATCTTTTTCACAAAGTCTTCATTATCTTGCAGATAGTTCTGGTCACTGGGACAAAACTCGAAGTAATAGTTGCCAGAATGGCTATGCAACTAACAGATAAGAACACTGTAATTAAAGGAACCCCATTGGTGCAACCCAATAACAACCACTTCTGGTTCAGCCGACCACAGTTTGTCGTAACGCTACTCTATTTCACGCTCTTCATGGTAATTGCTATATCATATAAGCTTGAGCTTCTTAGAGTCCACAATTTTATTGAGTGAAAACTTTTTTAGTACTTTCAGAAGTTGCCGTTATTTATATGGCGACGTGTATTCATGCACGTACATAAGATGGGAGACATTATAACGGCAACTTTGAAAAGTGGCATAAAACTACTATTTTATTTTGTTTTTAAAATGAAGGAAACCTATCAGGTTAAGTAATCCCGCCTTTGTGACGACACAATCCCAACCGGGGTTCACCCAAATTCAGCCTCTATGCATCGCAAGTCTTTTCCAAATCGGTACCTAATGTCAGTTGTGCTCTAAAGGGGTTTCCTGACACAATCTCAAAATTCGAACCCTACACAGAATTGAGGGTCAATCCCAAAAGCTCAACCTTAATCAATTCGTTATAAGTGGTATTAGAGTTAAGCTTGTATCTAACCACGTGGATGTACTCGAGAAATCTTGAATGTAGGTTAATGAAGGAGGTGGATCAAAAAAATTCCATGAATGGCTTTCAAGGTGGTGAGTAGATGCAGTGGAAGATATGGACTTTGGTAAAAGGGCATTTGCCCACATAAGACACTGACGGACAATGAACAGAGATCGATGTTTTGTGCCTTGGACACAACAAAGAAAGATGAATGGACTATTACTTAAAGGGGGCCAAAATGATATGATTCTTTGTTTAAAGTGGGGATTGTTAGGAAAAAAGTGAGAACGAATCTCACATCGACTAGACAAGGGGTGAAAGATAGGTTTATAAATAATTAGACTACTTCACCTAATGAGTTAACCTTCTATGATGAAAGCTTAGTTTTTTACAACCTAGACCTTTCATTAATGGAAGAACTGGAATCCTGATACCAACTGCGTCAGAATTCCATTAAGTCTGCCATCTCAATGATAACAATGTTCTAGTTAAGTCTTCCGTTTAAGGGGAGATTTAGGTATGAATATTGCGCAGTGGTCAAAAAAATCTTTTAGAGTGCAACTTTGAGGGGGCGGTATGTTAGGTAGCAGTATGGACAAGGTTTGCATTTTTTTCTCCCATGGCATGTGGGCTGGATCGTTACAAACATTTTTTTTTTTTTGTCAAACTTCGTCAAGCTTAAGCGCTTATAAAAAAATCATTTCTTTATTTAAGTTTAGCATGTAATAACCATTTCTTTGTTTAACTGAGTATTAATTACTTTACGTTTCTTTTTTTTTTTTTATGTCAGAATGCATTTGAATTCTCATTCTTCATATGGGTTACGGTATAGACTTTCTTAACAATTGTTTAATCACATATTCTACTGTTCATATTTGACATTGAGCTAAAATAATGAGTTTTTCTTGATACAGTGGCAATTTGGGATTAAATCCTGCTATCACGAAAATGTCGAGCTTATTGTTATCCGGGTGGTCTTAGCGTGAGTATACAATACACTGGCATATTCTATCTCATAATTTTTCTTTTCTTTTTTTTTTTTTTGTTTCCTATGTTATTTTCTTTTTCTTTTTTTTTTTTGTTTCCTATGTTCTTTTTTAATTATTTTCTATATCGAACGAAAAAATTTTCTAGCACCCTGAAAGTACTAGGCACTCGACACTCGCTCTTAGCCAATGAAGAACTCACACTCACAGGTGAATTTAATTAAGGACCTTTAATCCACATGCATGTCCGTTCTTGATTTTGTTATAGAGGATAGAGTAGGTACTTCTCGAGTACCATAAATTCTTTATCTAGTCTGCAAATAGAGATATCTAATGTGGATTCTAACCTTCTATTTCTACTTTCTGTTATAATAAAATAGGGTAATTGGCGTAAAAGGTCCTTTCATTTGAACATTATTGTGTAAATTGTATCTATCTTTGATTTTTTGGCAATTTCATCCCCGCTTTCATATTTCTTTCTCACAATCCATCCTTCATACTATTTGTCTGTAATTTCCTTCATTTTTAAAATAAAAAAATTATAAGAAAATCGAACAAGGTTCTAAAATTAATTAGCAATATTGAAAAAATAGTTATTTTTAACAGTTTCAATAATGCAAATTATTTTAATTGGTTTTCAACAATATTTATTATCTTGGGAATTCCTTTGTAATTTTATTTAAAATTTAAACTATGTTTGGACAAAAAGGCCCTTTAGTAAAGGGAGAGTATTGAAGACAAAATGATATAAGGATGAATTGTGCAAAAGAAATATGAAGGTGGGGATAAGATTGCGACTATTTCCACAATAATCTCTAAAGTTAAGGACCATTTGCACCAATTACCCTAATAGAATAAGTAGAAGGTAATTATTAGCCGCAACTCTTTTCTTTTCCCCTGATGTTACAAAAGAATCGTAGGGGAGGGGAATCAAACCCTTAGAAACCAAGGGTTTGGGAAACCTTTTAGTAAATTATGAGACCGCATCAGTTTTGGCTATTAGCAGCGATTCTTATATCCTGTCTGTGGGGGACAGGTGAAAATTTCTGGCAGTGAGTAGAGGTGATAGAAACCTGTATGGTTATGTAGATCCCATAAAATAACTGAATTTGATTAGTTTTATCAATTTCTATTTTGAAATGAAAGCAAAAGGTCCATAGTGAAATTAAATTCATTTAATTTGGATTTTGTTGATTATTATCCAATACTTGTAATCTTAAGAGCACTCTATTTGAATTTTTCTTATTTTTTTATTTTTTTGGGGATATATTCACAGGGTGATGGTCCAAGTCCTCTGCAGCTACATAACCCTTCCTCTATATGCCCTTGTAACTCAGGTTTGCCAATGTCTCACATTCCTCCAATGGCAATCCCATCCCCCACACCAAGAGAAGATGCAAAAAAGTAGTAAAATAGATAATAGCTAACATAAAAAGTTCAATTGAAGTTTCTTCATCTATGATATAAAATGGACAAGCATGCTAAGTTTATATCACCTCAACAAACACGAGTTGCACATGTCATGTATATGATTGACGACTAAGCATATTACTTTTTCATCTTAGATAAACATGTATTTCTAGAATTATTGATTTGAGGAAGTATAGCAATTATGAATCAACTGAATTTGGTCATATCCGGGCATATCTAATAGCTTTCCCCTTTTTAAAGAGTATATATTCTGCGTACTAAATAGGCATCTTTAAATAAAAATAGTGACTTTCTTTATATTGTTTTATCATAGTTTTAATTATTAGCCGTGTTTTAAAATTTCAATGGGCAATAGAAATAAAGGTAGCTTGTAATCAAGAATTGGAAACTAGAAACTTTTAGCATTAAATTATATAGAGAGATCAAACCTAGTCTCTAAATTAAAAAGCTAAATTAGATAATCTCTTGAAAGAGATTTTTAAGCATTGACTGTTTAAAATAAAGAATATCTTAGATTTAAAGAATCTATTAGAGTTGCTCTCATTCGAACAAAAACAATTTTGAACCTTCATTTCAATATGTTAAAACCTTGACATGGTCATCTCATATCCAAAATTCCTCTAATTGTTGTCTATTATTTCTAAAATTTCAATTTCTTCTCCTTTTGAAGATCTTCTAAATCTTAATTGTTATATGCATTTAGATGGGTTCTGAATACAAAAGCACGATCCTGGAACAACACACAGTCCATGCGATTAAGCAATGGCATGAAGAAGTGAAGCAGAAGAGAAAGAAAGGACCCGACTCACAATCTCAGCACGAAGACTCCATGACGACAAGCAACAACAACAAAACTCCTCCTCCAAATCTCTTTATCCATCAGAGAGTACCGACTCTATCAGAATTTGCTTCTCGTGGTGAAGCAAATTGTGAAATCATTGAGGCGCAACAAGAACAACAACGAGAAGAAAAAAATGAAGTAGATGGAAAATATGATGAAATTTCTATTGTACCCACTGAGTTGCAAATAGAATGTAAATATGTGCAAGATGACTTTAACAGTTGATTATATAGTTTACTTTATTCTTTGGTAATATAGTTGTGTGTATATAAAGCAAATTATAGTAAATGTCCCAAACCTTTGTATCCAATTTACACTTTCATGCTCAGCGTTTAATTAAGTCTGGACGTAAGGGGTGGTGAATGCCCTTTGCTTTAGTTACATCCTACGATGTTGCAACTATGGCTAAAGCTAGGTTTTTGCTTCAGTGCAGTTGCACTTTTAAACTTTTGGGTTTTTTATTTTTTATTTTTTATACTTTATTCTTTTTTGGTGTATTTTCCTGCTGTTAACCACATTTTGATAGCTAAAATGATACTTTAATTTGTTCGCATAATTAATTATTCTCAAATTTTATTTTATTTTATTTTATTTTATTTATTTATTTATTTATTTTTGGAGAGAACAGCTTAATTTTCATTACTCGAGTGATCCATCTCAAGAACAGAATACAACCCCGGGAGGGGGAGGGAAATTCAAAATACAAGGGAGAATAAAATTCTCGAGCTCTACGGGCTAAAAAACGGGCAGTCCCATTTCCTTTCCTACTGACATTATGCACATGAAAGTTGTTACCTCCTTTGATCAATTCCTTTTTTTAAAAAAAAAAAAAAAAAAAAAGAAACATAGACTTTCATTCATCCAACACCCCACTAATAAGTGGGGAAATAAGCAACGGAATACAATCAAGCCAGTAAGAGTCTATTGAGGATCCTACCGTAGTTGACGCTAGCAAATGCGCCACTTTATTTCTACTACGAGGAATGTAAGTGCATAAACCACAATTCAAAGAATTAAAAAGCATAGGAAGCTGTGAATATAGAGGAGCCATAGCGCCCTTTTGATCCACATCACTCAAGCCGTGTATAGTATTCGCGGCACCATCCTCACTTCTTGAAGTTGTATGTTTGAATTCAGAGCACAACGAAGACCTTGTCGAATTGCCATTGCTTCTGCCACTTCGATCGAATGAAGCCTGGCCACAACCACTGTGAAAGTTCCTATGACAACCCATTCGGCATCCGAAAACACTCCTCCAACCCCACGCCTCCGGGTTGCACTGTTGCATATGTGTACAACCGAACGCCTGAAGAGCATGTTCCTCCGCCTTGCCACTTTGGATGCCGCTAAAACACTCCGGTCCTACTCCTACTGCTTGGACTCACGCACTGGGATGGTTGATAGGCAGACAAGAATTCCAAAAAAGCATCTTATTTCTTTTCATCCAAATTGTCCAGAAAAGCATGCATATTGGTTCCGAAAGCGTAACATCCAACCCCAACACCTGTCCTATTACCTTAACGCAATCCTCTATGCATAACGGTAGCAGAATATGTCAAAACCCCAAGGCATGCCATAGTTGCTTCTCCCACCTATATTGATAAAAAATGTGCTGGTTTGTTTCATTCACCGCACGCGAACTGCAAGTAATATTATTCCTAACATGTTGATGTCACATATTTTCGCCATTAGGGAGCATTATGCAATGATTGCCAAACGAAACATTTAACCTTTGGAGGGATATTAAGCTTCCAGAGGGTTGCCCGTCTTGAATCGAATTGGACTAAACTGCTTGCCTCTTCTTGCTTCATCTATTCATGTATCATATGATATCCACTCCGTACTGAGTAAATCCCAGACTTTGTGAAGTTTCAAATAAGTGTGTCACTCTCCAACATATCCCCCTCCAAACGGCAGAGATAAAATGAGCTCCGCGTCAATAGGTAAAAAAGCTTCACGAACCAGAGGCACATTCCACTCACCATCACCAATAAGATCGGCCACCCTCTCCAATCCTACAATACTATGTGCATTGGCCGAAAAGAGAGTGAGCGAAGGAGCCAAGGATCAGTGTATATCCCTATGTCATCCCCCTCTCCCCCTTCCCCGCCTACTCCCCATCTTAACCTCTTCTACAACAAATCCCTTCCCCATAACAAGCTCTTCCAAAGGTAAGAAGAGCCGGGCTTATCCATCGCGTCCAAAATGTTACAATTGGGAAAATATTTTGTCTTCAAAACAATGGTAGCTAGAGAGTCAGGCTTATCTAATAGACGCCAAACTTGCTTTGCAACCAATGCCTGGTTAAAATCCACCATATCTCGAAATCCCAATCCGCCTAACTTCTGCATTTCACATAACTTACTCCATTGAACAGATACCATCTGCCTACGGTCACCTTTATTAGCCCACCAGAATCTAATCATCAAGCTCTATAGGTCATTACAAACTTCATTGGGAAGTTAGAAAATACTCATAATATAGGTAGGGAAATGATTCAAAAGAAATCAAAAGAAAGTGATCGTCAGCGTGCCACGTTAGGCAATACAACCATTACTTTCTTGCCAGAAGAAATGATTCAAGCAAAGCACAATTAATATTCTTTTTCTTCCACTTTCTGTAGCTTGTGCACATTCAGAAGGAAGATTCTCTTTCATCCCATAAGCAAAAATAACTTTCTGAGATGACCCACTTTAAGATCGGAAGAGCGTCGTGTACTATGAACGGTGATCAGCAGGTTTACATTTATGGCTGAATATTTTCTTTTCACCCAAGTGCTCAAATCTTAATTATGTGCAGCAACTCCATTTTTGTCAAACACAGCACCGGTTATCCTTGAAGTGTTGAGAAATTGGTAGGATTTTTATGTCGATTTCCACAGACGGCGCCATTTTATTGACGTCAAAATTTGACATTCGAGCCAACAAACAAATAAGATGATAAATAAAGCAATTGAGTTGGATTCGTATAGAACTTTTGAGTGCATCAAACTCATATGGGGCGTATCATCATCTCCACCTCGAATAGAACATTTTTCCCCTATCTCTTTTATTTTTGTGCGTAAAAATGGAGGTATGGAGGGTGAAGGATAATGAGCCAAAAGGTTTAAGTTTTCTGCTCTTTTTTTAGAGTTGCAGAGAGTTATTGGAGAGAAAGATCTAGAGACAGAAAAAAGATCCCACAGAGAGAGCTTCTTCCTCTTTTATCATTGAAGATGAGAGAGAGATATGAGGTTTCACGTGGGAGTGTCTCAAAGTGGCCCCTACTTGGTTGACAATTTTTCCTTAGCCATTAAGTCTTGGGTAATTGTCATCCAATCCTTTTATTTTGCACTTATTTTTTATTTAGAGGACTTCTTTGATAAAATGGTGGAAATGGACCTTCATGATTATCTTGGCTCATTTTTGTTCTCAATCCCACGTGTACTTTGATTTGTCAACCCGTTGATTCTTAACTTGACTATCCTTAACTTTGACCCGTATTTTATGGTACAGCATCCCTTATTACATGATTTTTTTCTTTTTAAAACCAACTCTAATTAGACTTTTTAAAATAAATAGTCTTACAAAATAATATGACGTTGTTAAATTATTTAAATTTAAGATGATATGCTTAATTGATTAATTATAACTCATCATAAGCTTTTCTCTGTATTAAAATAGTTAATAGATGCGTACATGAAAGTTGAAACTGATATGGTAACCGATGTTGAGTTCTTTATGAAATACGTCCCATGTCACGACACAATAAAATGAAATATATTATTTTGAGGTGAAGTTTTCATATAATTTTTCTTTTTAAAAAATTAGTGATTTTTACCATCTTAACTACTTGATTGACAAAAAAAATAATGAAGGGATAAAATGGTGAATTTACCATATTTTATAAAAAATTTAATAAAAAATTCCTTACAAATTGCATGACTCTAATTAATAAAATAATACATCTTTCTTTCTACCATTGCATGTCAACATCTGGGTTTGTCATGTCACTCTGACAGAATTCATATGAAACCCACCTTGGTTCTATAGCATGATACATCAAGATTGCCTGCCCATCCTTTCGCCCCAACACCTCCTCAAATGATGATGCAAAGCTTGAAAAATTCTAGTATCCCTGGAGTCTCGGTCCATACCTAGTATATCCCTCCTCTCTATACTTCTATGTACTTAAAAAAGGGAAAAAATGTACTTTTTACTAATAAAAAACTCACACATGTGTTTAAAAAAGGCCCTAAATTAACAACAAAATTGAGTCCTACAAATATACAAATATAAATATCAGTTTTTAATTTTTCTAATAGTGCATGATATATGATACTCTTGAAGTATAAGAATTTTAGTCGCAAACCTGTGTAATTAACCTTTTGTCAATCATCATTTATTATAAATGGTTGCTTGCCAAAGGTGCACCAAATTAAGAGAGGTCTTTTTTATAAACTTGTGTAAACAATGCATACCGACACATGGTGATGGCCGAATGTTTTGACCCATTTTTATTTACTAATTATTATTACCATTCATTTGCATTCAGCATTTTAGTTTTGTAAATGTGAAGTTGTGGTACTCGCTTGCAGTGTAGTAGTATATTTTAAGAATAATGCTATTTAACATCATATCAAGTTCACATTAAATAATAAGTTGAATTAAGTGAGTCATTTATTTATTTATTTAATTTGATTTATCATTTAATACTACATTAGATGTCACCAAGACTAGAGTCGAGCAACACTGTTGCTACATAACATTATTCATATTTTAATAGTTTCAGTTAAAATTCTTAAAAATTGTTTTAATAGTTTCAGTTAAAATTCTTAAAATTTGTAACACTTGATCAGTTGGTCTTGAGTTTAAGTGCGTAAATGCATGACAAATTACAAGATCTGATGACATAAATTTTAAGTGTAGGGACACCTAGACTTATACCTAGTCACACTTTTTTAGAATCCATGGTTAACAAATTTGGACCAACCCCTAGACGGTCGAGCAGTAAAATTGATGTGTTCCTCCAACAAATCCGAGTTGCTTTTTAATTGTTGAGAAAGTTTGCGCATTCTCTCAAGACGAGAAGATGAGTCAAATGCAATGTAAATTGATTACATACGATGAGTGCTGCAAGAATTATCTGTGTGTTACATGAAAAAGGACGTATATAATGTAATTTTGCAAAATTTTCGACTGGAACTCTGTTACCCTTCCTTACCACTTTTTAGTAGTTACTGTATCATACACATGAAATATTTTTGCCCAACACTTTAGTCTATAGCAATAACTGATTCGACTCTTAAGAAACAAAAAAAAAAAAAAAAAAACATATGAGTACCCAACCAATATCAAGACCTAAAAAAAAAAAAAAAACCACATGAGTACCCAAACAGTATCATGACCCAAAAAAAAAAAATGGTCGATGGTGGGTGTCAATGTCACAGCTGAGACTGAAAGCCAATTGCCAGGTTACGTATGGACTCAAATTAATGCATTCTTGATGAAAATGAAAGCCATCTATTCAAGTCCTTTATCATCAATGAAAGCTAACGCGTTTTCTTCACCCCTTCCTTTGTAACTTTCTTGAAATTCACCTATGTTGTAATTAGATACTCCTCGTCTCACAAAAATATCTTATTTACTATTTTCATCTATCTAAAAAGATACTCTTCCGATCTATTATATTAAGTATATATTTAATTTTACATTTTCATATATAACACTAATTGATTCATCTTTTTATTACTCAATGTTAATTACTTACGAATTAAAAGTATCTTCAAAGAATTAATGAAATACAAGATTACATATGAAAAAATACTGATAAAATTTAATGTTTAAGTGCCATAACTATCATTTCTTAATTTGTGTGAAAGAAACTATCAAATTATTTTTGTGAGACGGAAAAAGTATTAAATATGCTTGATGTATTTTGGTCATGTGACATCATTAAATTATTATTTTTTAAAAAATTTAAATTACGTGATTTTTTTTTCCAACTCTAGTTATTGGCTTTTTAAAATAAATAATCTAACAAAATAATATCACGTTAAAATATTTAAATTTAAGATGTATGCTTAATTGATTAATTATAACTGATCACAAGCTTTGCTCTGCTTAAAATAGCTAACAGATACGTACATGAAACTAATATAGTAACATATATTGAGTTCTTTATGAAATACCTCTCATGACATGACACAATAAATTGAAAAATGTTTTTTGTAGGGAAGTTTTCATATAATTTTTCTTTTTAAAAAAATAGTAATTTTTACCATCTTAACCATGTATATTATATGATTAAGATAAAAAAAAAATAGTTAAGGAATAAGATAGTGAATTTACCATATTTTACAAAAAATTACTTACAAATAGCATGACTCTAACTTTTAAAATAATATATCTTTCTTTCTACCGCTACATGTCAACATCTCACGTCACCACAGTGGCGGATCTAGGATTTATTAGGTTGGGGACTTTTAAAATTTTTTCCTACGGTGACTTTGCTCATACAAGAAAAACTAATAAGACAATAAAGGGAGTTTAGAAACTTTATATGAATATATAAATTTAGTCACTAACTAAAAGAGAAAGCAAACTTTATATGAATATATAAATTTAGTCACATGTAATCACATTATCACAATATTTAATTTTCAATTCACTACAGTAATATGGAAATTTAATATAATCTATTAACTGGATTATAAATTATTCATATGCCTTTAATTAAATTACAAAAATTGAAAATCAAATTATGAAAATATACTATTTTCATAGAAAATTAAAGTTCTAATTCTTAAACTCATCGTCTAGTTGAAAAAGTATAAAATTCATATTCAATCAATTATCTAAACAATTAAACCCAAATCATGATATAGAAAATCAAATCATAAGTTCTAAATAAGTAAAACAAAGTGAAAAACTCACAATATTAATATGTAGAACTGAATTGCAAAACTAAATAGATACAAAGAAGTGTCAAAAATCAACTCTCTAATCTTGAAGTATTGATAATGTCGTCTATACTCTTGAATTTTCGCCAGGCACTCATGTTGCCAAGTTGTGAAATTAGAGAGTTGTTTCTTGTATGATGTTTGGTTCTAACCCAATTTAGTTTTAGAGACAATGGGTAATGTATTCGGTTTTGCATTCAGGCAACTAGACTTTATGCTTATTGTTGAGTTTGATTGGTTCTAAGAATATTAAATTGGTGGAGTTAAATTTAACTACAACATAATTTTTTGGGTCAAAATTTAATTGTATTTAAAAAAAAAAAGGTTAGGTAGGCTTCAACCTACATGGACTGGATTCTATAGCATGATCCCGCCTTCTAAGAATGAGAGGAAACCTCCCGTGTTGATGCATGTGATTGGGAGTTTGAGGATTGAGAGTCCCCCAACACCCAATTACATACAGCCACACAGGGGGTTTCCTCTTCTTAAGAGGAGAGGAAACCTCTCTATTGCGGGACTCCGTCTTTTAGCCCCTACCACCTCCTCAAATGATGACGCAAATCTCAAAAAAAATATTTGCATACTGAAAGTCTCGGTTCAAATCACATCATCACTCCTCTATGCTCCTCCTTGTGTTAAAAAAAAAAAAAAAAAGAAAGAAAGAAAGAGTACTTACTAATCAATAATTCACATGCGTTTAAAAAAGGCCCTAATTTAATAATAAAATTGGGTCTTATAAATTTACATATCAATTCTTAATATTACTAATATAGCATGATATATGATACTCTTGAAGTATAAGAATTTTATTTGCAAACGTATGTGTAATTAACCTTTTGTCAATCACTTATAAATTGTCCCAATTTACTCAATATTTATTTTTAAAATTTTATTATGTGGCATAATTTGACTGGTTAAAATCTTGTTAAAAGGTCAAATATTGTGGATAGATATGAAAACAGTACAATAATTACTTTGTTCACTATTTATAAATGGTCGCTTGCCAAAGGTGCACCAAATTAATAAGAGGTCTTCTTTTTAAACGTGTGTAAACAATGCATACCAACAAATGCTGATGGCCGAATGTTTTGGCCCATTTGTATTTGTTACTAATTATTATTTCTTCCGTTCAAAAAAGATATTCCTTCTTTTTTTTTTTGTATTTGTTACTAATTATTGCTTCTTTCGTTCAAAAAAGATATTCTTTCTTTTTTTTATCCATCTCAAATTATATTTCTATTTCTTAAGTTAATTTTTTTAGTTTTCTAATATACCCTCATTTATAGTGCATAGTAATCAATAATAAAGAACAACTCAAGTGAAATATTAAATAAATCAAAGGGTATATAAAGAAATGCATGCTAAATTGTACATTTTCAATGACATTAAATGATATTTCCTTAATCTGTGTGAAAAATGAAAGGGGGATATCTTTGTGAGACGGAGGAAGTATTATTATCACATTTAGCATTCGGCATTTTAGTTTTGTAGATGTGAAGCTGTAATACTCGCGGTGTAGTATATCTTATTAGTTTCAATTTAGTTCTTAAAAATTGTAACACTTGGTCTTGAGTTTAAGCGCGTGAATGCATGATAACCTATAAGACTTGATGAGACACAAATTTTAAGTGTAGCTAGGGACACCAAGACGTACACCTAGTCGCACTTTTTAGAATCCACGGTTAGCGAATTTGGACCAACCCCTAGATAGTCAAGCAGTAAAATTGATGTGTTCCTCCAACAAATCTGTGTTGCATTATTTCACTGTTGAGAAAGTTTGAGCCATATCTAAAGACAGGGAGATGAGTCAAATGCAATGCGAATTGATCTCATACGATGAATGTTGCAAAAATATTTATCTTCGTATTTTACACGAAAAAGAGCGTATATGTAATTTTGCAAAATTTTCAACCGGAAATCTGTTATCCTTCCTTACCACTTTTTAGTATTTACTGTATCGTAGACATGATATGTTTTTGCCCAACACTGTTGTAATTCAAAACCTACTTATTGAGACTGTGGACTCAAATCAATGCATTATTGATGAAAATGAAAGATATCGGTGCAAGTCCTTTATTATCAATGAAAGCTAACACTTGTCTGAAAAAAAAAGACCAAAAAAAAAAATAATAAAAATAAAAAAAAAAAATAATAATAATAATAATAATAATAATGAAAGCGCATTTTCTTCCCCCCTTGTTTTTATATCTTTCTTGAAATTCACCTATGTGTAATTAGATACTCACCCGCCTCATAAAAATAGTCTTATATGCTATTTTCATCCATCTAAAAAGATAGTCTACTTATCATATTAATTATATATTTAATTTTATATTTTTATACATATCACTAATTAATGCATCTTTTTGTTACTCAACATTAATTATCTACGAATTTAAAATATTTTCAAAGAATTAATGAAATACAAGATTATTATACACTACTAGTCCAGACTTGCTTTGTGGACATTTACACCTACTTATTGATTAGTTATTGAGGAAAGATGGGATTCATTAGAAATCTAAAATTATTTATCAAACATAATGTTTTAAACTACAAATAGCTTTTCTTGGTCCTTTTTAATAGGGTGATGAACTTGACTGAGATTAGTCATTTTGAATTAATTTGAGACTGATATATGCATGTAAAGGAATACTACACTATTTTTACAGGAGAAATGGGATACGTGTGAATGAGACAAAAAATTTTAAAGCCCCAATTTACCATCAGAGTGGTTTTTTTCCATTTTTGTTTTATTTCGCATAGCTCTTTTTATCTCTTCGCTATCTTTCAAATATACATACACAAAAACAAAAAGAAAATGCCAAAGTTTTTAAGGCAAGGATGAAAATTATATTTAAAGGATGAAAGGAACTTAGAAGCCTTGATTAATTCGATGAGTAGTTTATATTTAGTGTAGTTTGGCAATGTATCTCTATTTTATATCCAAATCCACACTCTCGATCAGATCGGAAGATACTCTTAAATTTCTAAGGAGTGCTTGCCGCCATCCTATTATTACTAACCTCTATGCAATTTTATTCATACTTCAATTCGTTTAATAAATTTAATTTTCCTTTAACACGTTCGCTTATCCTAACAACTCCCAAAAATAGTATCATCACCTCAAATGTATTTCACATATGATTCATCTTTTATATAATAATAT
>CAVNYN010210486.1:0-11013 GCA_963692815.1 Nyctanthes arbor-tristis | reverse complement strand
TTACATGTATTTAGCTTTCTTGAAATGCTTAGTATGAGATTTTAGTATGGAAGCTATTGAAATTAAGTTAAGGAACAAATTATTTAATTATCTTGCCTGTGTTAGAAGATGTCAATATTAATGTTTCGATATTATTATGAGAATTATAGTGGCTAATAAATAGATGAAATTTTATATGAAAGAATAAGTTGAAATTTTATACATAAGTTGGTATTATGATTTTATGGAATAATAACATGGCAATTGTCAAATTTGGTGAAGTTGAGATTCAATGAAAGTAATGAATGACTTTAAATTCAAAAAACAAGTGTAGAAAATTTTATTAAAAGGCTTTAGAATTTATGTTTAAACGTGAAGTGCTAATGTTATTATTTTAATAGATATTTAAAATTTTAATATGTGATATTACTACAATTTTTAAGCTGTAATAAAGTCTAGAAAAAAATTTATAAAAAAAAAAGGATGACTATATGTCAAATTGAAAATGAAGAAACCTTAGAAAATTTAATATTGTAGAGAATTGACAATCAAAAGGAATTGTCATGTTGATAAACTTTAGCTTAAGTGGAGAAATTTTAATTAATCAAAATAAGTTACAAAGAAAATAAATGAGAATGAGAAAAGAGAAGCAGATAAATTGAATTGTGTGTAAATAGGATTGAAGAAAGAAAGTAAAAGAGTTAAATTAGGTGCGATTTGTGAAATCGAAGAAGTTTATTAAAAGAGGACTAGATGCAAATATTAAAGGGTAGTTTTACTTAACTATCCAAGGATGAGAATAAACTAATATGATTAGTGACTTTAAGGAGAATTTGGAAGGACATCGATTCAATTTTTAAATTTTAAATGAAAAAGAGGATTCATGTATTGAGTTATCATAAAGTGTTAGATATAAATACCAAGAGAATATTTTACATATTATTTAGAATTATGATATAAGTGGCAATAACTATAGTTGAAATTGGTGGTATTAAATATTGTTAATGTTTTAAAGATGTGATCATATGGTATACATTGTAAGAATAATTGACATTAAGGACAATTGAAATATGGATATGCCTTATTTAGTTAAAGAAAATATGGAATCGGGATGAATTTAAAGGAAAGAAAAGAGGTATGACTTAAGTAGCAAATATGTGTTAACATACGAGGTTAATGAATTATATTATGAACAACTAAGTAAGTTAGGAAAGAAACAAGTGAAAAAAGGAAAAATGTAGAAAATTAAGCTATAATTGAAAATATGTAATAGAAGGAGTGTTTAAAAGAGAAGAAGTTCATGAGAAAGGAATTAGATGTTAAGTAGAATTTTATATAATGTTGCAGGAAATGATAAAGATCAAAGAGAATGAAACTCGGAAGGAGGCTACTTTGCCGGTGAGTGGAGATTTTCCTCTTCTTCATTTCTTCTAAATGAAAGTTGAATTACACTTGATTTCATATGAAGTTGCAATGCTTTATGATGATGATATATTTCTATGACTTTCAGAAAGTTGATGTTTTTTTAGAAATGTTCATGTGAATGTTTATATGAAGAGAAGCTTTACGACTTTTAAAGAAATGTTTGAGTTGAGACATGATTTATGATGTATGAAAACCCCCTAATTTGTATCCAATGTTATGATATGCCGCTTACAGGCGAAGGGCCTATATGACTCAAGCTGACCAAATGAACGCCGCCCAGGCGAAGGGGCTATGTGCTAGCTATGACTCAAGCTGTTTAATTGTGCCGCCTAGGGCGAAGGGTCATAAGGTACCTATGGCCCAAGTTGGTGTCTACGCGCGTATGACTTGATATTATGATCATGATATATGGATACTCTTTGGAGAAAACTTCTATGATTTTCATGATACTTATAAGTATGACAATGATTCTATAAATATTTCTATGTGAGCTGAATTCAAGTTGATAAATTTTTTGATGATTGATAGAATGAAATGATGTTTATGATGTTTCCCAATACGTAATGATTTTATAAATGTTCATGTTATGCTAGATTTATATTTAAGGTAAAAAAAATTTCCAAATGAGCTTGAACATGTTATTCGAGATGTTATAAAAGTCATATTTCTATTTTTCTAAAGCATATTTATTGATAAAACTCCACTCACTGGGCTAGTTAGCTCATGTATTTCCTAAATGATTTTCTCAACATGTGGCAATTGGAGTTTGGGCAGCACATCAAGATCGAGTCTGCTATTTCCAGAATTGAGCCACTACTTAATGAAAGGAAATTGTTATAGGGTTGTCTTATTATGATTTATATACTTGGACGTGTTAAGTTTATTAGCATGCATTGGGGTATCTGTTATGAGTTCTACTTGATTTTAGTGTATTTCTTCACAAGTGAAGTGCTATAAATAGAAAATTTGTGATTCTTAGGTTGTGAGTTGTTTGTAGGTTTAATCTATGAAGTGATTTTGCTTATAATAAGAAATTATTAGTTGTGAGATGATGTGTTGGCGTTGGGAAATTATTACATTGTGAAGTGTATTTGGGTTAGTATTGTGTATTATGCAGGTTGATTTTTTTATAAATTAGGGGAGATGTTATGGAAATTTTTCTACAATAAGTAGTATATTCATGAGCCCTGACAGTAAATTCTAGCTTCTAGTTAGAATTTATCGTCGGCGCACGTCACACTTCTAGTAAGTTAGAAATACTAGGAGTGGGGCGTGTCACCCACATTGGTTATTTAGTGAAAAAATTGAGAATATAGTCATATTAGGCTACTTGGAAAAATGTTCATAATAGACCTTAGTTTATGCGCCCTGAGTTTCCAAAAAATTCAAAATTTTAGTAGATTATTATTGAAAAAACGTTTATTGTGAATAGGTGAACCATATTCTTATCTATCTTTATCTCAGACCGTCAGATTACTTTTTGAGTTGGTTCCACTATCAGCCAATTTTTTATTTTTCCAATTGAATTGATCATTACCATTCAATTCTTTAAGTATTGATTAATTATATTACATATTAGAATATTTAGCCCGTAGAAGGTATATGTTAAGAAAATTAGAGATAATTAATACATATTACAAAAGTTAAAAAAAAAAAAACCAAACGGGGCAATAAATCAAATGTACATTTTGTAGAAAAAGTTGGTGTTCGCTCATACATAATTTTGTATAGATATTTCGATAGTTATAAATTGAAAAAGTTTGAAAATTATGATCTGTGTTAAAGATAGCCAAAAAGTAAATTTTACTATCAATGTTGTAATACATGTATTATCGTTCATCTTTTATTCTAATTATGTTTATTGGATGTAACATATTTTCCCATGTGTTATACATTGGCAGCCTAATGCAAACTCCAAAAATTTTCTTCAATGTTTCTCTTTTTTTTTTTTTTTTTTGTAGACCATTTTTTATCTTTATTAATGAAAAATATTGTATTATGAGTAGCAGCTCATTTTTCTTTGCACACACAAACAATCAAATATTATACCTTAAATCTTTTTTATACAATCATATTTAATCTTCTTGAATTGTTTATATTATTTGGTATTATCATCATGTGTAAGCACGCGTGAAATAACTAGTATATATTAAACAACAGTTTGGTGGGCACAATTAAAATTGTTTGGCACAATTAGGAGCAATTTTCCCACACATTGTCTAGTGTGTTTAAAAAACAGATTTGCTGTACACACACACATATAAAACAACAGTTTTGTTGGGTACAATTGAAGTTGTATGGCACAACTAGGAGCAATTTTCCGACCCATTTTCTGGTGTCTTTAAAAAATAGATTTGTTGACGTCATTATTCTATTATTACCTTTTATTTTAATCATTTAATTTTAATATTTTTATTTTCAGACTCTATCTACACATTACATTTTGGTTAAATATATCTCATATTTACCTAATTACTTTGAATTACTTGAAATTACCTTTTTTTTCTTTTAACCATTTAATTTAATATTTTTATTTTAAAACTCTATTTACATATTATATTTTGGTTAGATATATCTCATATTTGCCTGATAAATTTGAATTACATGAACATGGATAATATATCAATCTAGATTAGATCGGAAGAGCACACGTCTGAAGAATATACATCATATCTAAATATTTTCTTAGCAGCATCGAATGCATATCTCTTACCATTATGTTTTAATATTCTCAGATTATTGCTTGTCTTTGTTCATAAAACGATGACCGCATTAACAATAAATACAATTATTAGATAATCGATTACACAATATTTAAATTGCGTTATATTAGTATTGGAATTACACAATAGTATTTAAGTAGTTGAATTTATGGTTTAATAATAATTAATACTAATGCTATGTTGAAAAAGTTAACAAAATTTTATACACGTCAGTTTGGCAGATGTAAAAGTTAACTAAATTATTTGCTTCAAAATCTGCACCAAGTTACATGTTTGGCTCCGTCCCCGACGATGATAATGCAAACAAAAGATAACTACAAACACACTCTCAACATGGATGTCAATTATTAATACAAGCGGGGACATCAACTATATTGTTTTTTATTTTGCCCAATATTCTACTATGTAAATATACATCCCAGCAACGCCAAAATGAATACATTTGCAGCACCTAATGTTGATAACGTCCAGTAGTACCTATCGAGACGACTCTTATTTAAGGTGTACTGGAACCAATTTTTACCTCCAATCTCGCTGATCTTGCTCATGACATAAACTGATAAAACACCACTCATAGTTCCCAAAACGGACAATCCATGTGCCATATGAACATGGTACTTTTTGTTAGGACCTTCTTCCTCAACGTTAAAATAATTCACAAGATTACTTTCGAAAAAGGAATCTAGTGTTGCAAGAAAAATGAATTGTGGAACCAACCAAAGTACGCTCATGGGAATCCTCTCTTCCAGGTTGTCTAGCAAACCAAGTCTTCTAACACTATGCAATCTTCGCCTTTCCACCGCGGCAGCAACTATACAACATATGATTGAACTAAACAGTGAGATATAAGCACTCAGTATATTCATGAATTGACTTGATTTGTAGGGCAAGATAGATACAAAAAGTAATTGAACGATTTCATAGAGCATTGGTAGGAAGAGAAGGGGAATTTTGATTCTTCCTAACTTAGGATCCATGTTGTATCTCTTGTTCTAGGAAATAAGTACATCCTCAAAGTTAGTTGGGCCATCAACGATGTAATTTGCCACCACCAAACAAGTAGCTAGAGATGAAAAAATTGCAGGAATTCCAAAACGTAGAGGCCACGATTTTATCACATCTGATAATACTGCCGCTATAATTAGATCTGAATATAAAGACGAAAGGGGACAACTTTTCATCACTAGGCACCTTTCTTGGTATCTTCCTTTTGAATTCTAACTCGTACTTGAAAAACCTATGACCCGATATTCCGAGCGCAATCAGCGCCAAGGATGTGTAGAACACTTCACCTAGTCTATCTTCATCCCCATTAATGCATTCTGATTCTTTATCTCTAGTACTGCATGGGACAAAAAGTGTTGACATCGCAAGTAATTCCAATCCCTACACGAGTTAACTACAATTACTTTTCTTTTTCTCTAGTTTTTTCATAACCATATACAGTGATCTAGCATAAAATCATATGCTGAACGTTATACGTACAATAATATAGGCAATGCGGCTGCAAAGGCGAACTGAGTCGATGCCCATAACCGGAAACATAATCGAACTTCCTTCCCAAATGTTTACAATTTTGGCAGCACCCGTCAAAATTAGTTTCCAAACTTGTGTAAGGTATGTGGTCATTAGTGACATTAGCAATGGTCTCAATAGATCAACAGTTATAGTTGCTTGAATGCATCAACGAGCGATCGATTTCAAAGTGAAAACATTATAGT
Source organism: Nyctanthes arbor-tristis (assembly GCA_963692815.1). Classification (NCBI taxonomy): domain Eukaryota; kingdom Viridiplantae; phylum Streptophyta; class Magnoliopsida; order Lamiales; family Oleaceae; genus Nyctanthes; species Nyctanthes arbor-tristis. The sequence goes on along the minus strand of CAVNYN010210486.1, from coordinate 5,165 downwards.
CAGTACAAATTATCCAACTTACCAAATTAGCCCATGTCATTCTTTTATTTCTATTTCAAAAGAATAATGCTATATTGACATACTTTCCATGACATGACGAATGGTACAATATACACTTAACATTATATATCTTGTTTTCTTTATCTACCGCATCACTTTCAATGAATATTAAATGTGCGTCATTATCTTGTATCATTCATTGAGTCATTTAGCGTGTCAATGCAGTTATAGGTGAGCACGCCAAAATATTTTTGTTTTTTCACATATTTGGTGGCATCTATGGTTAATAGATTCACCTACTCATTATGTTAATTTTCTACCTTGAAATAGAAATCAAAGTCCAACAAATGCTTTATTATTATGGCACTCATATGTCCTATGTACTTGCATATATCCATGTAGCGTGTATATATGCAACTATACTTACATGAATGTTAGAAAATTATTATACATTTCATACCTATAAGCGTGCAGACAGCTAGTGCCCTTCCAATTTTATTTTCTGTTAATAAAATTAGAAAAAGAAAAAAGAAAACAAAAAGGGGAAAAAAACAAATAAGAAAGAAAAGAGTGAATATATTTATATATCTAGTAAAACAATAGACAGAAATGTTCCGTACCGTTTGCGGGTCCTTGCGGTTGCATGATATCGTGGCTTTTACCGTCGTTGATGCCCCTGTATCCATTTTTTTTATTTCAGAAAATGCACATACAAAAATGCGGCGCACATTATTTATTTATTTTTTAAAATAAAAGCTGGGATTTCATTCCATTGAAATAAAGACATAACCAACAGACACCAACCCGGACTAGGGCCGAACAGACTCAAGGGCCCAATGACCGAAATACAGCGCCGGGCATTGTAAAATGATAAAATTATTGTTGTTTACAACTTCTTCTAAAACTAAACGTTAAAGCATCTATATTAGTGTTGTTAAATTTAACTATTTATATAATTAAAAATTATATTTAAAATTATTGAGATCGACATATATAAGTTAAATTTAACAACTCTTAAAGTGTCACGTTGGATGTGTTAAACAAAATCATTAAAATCTATTTAACTTTAAATGGGCCCAATTATTTTCGAAACTATTGGTCAAACTATATTAAATAAATAAAAAAGAATTTTTCAAAAACATTAAATTATAGCAAAGTTGTTAAAATTATTATTAAAGTTAACAACAAATTTAACAACCAACCAAAAATGATTCTTTTAACAACCTTCTTAACACTACCAATGTAAGTAACTTTTTAAATTGTTAACTAATAATTCAACTAACAATGTAATTTAACACTACCAATGTGGATGCTCTTAGTCTATAAATCAAATTTCAACATAACCACCAAGTCTCGTAAAATTTAATTTTTCACTTTTTTCTATAATCTCTCTACTTCTCCATGACACACTTCAAAAGAAAGAGAAAGAAAAAAATCGACCTTGCAATAGAAGAAGATACAAAGCAAGACTATATATGAATGGTTAGTTCTCCATGTTCCAATTTTCGAAAAATTAGTAGTACTCTAGGAATAACGAAAAAGAATTCACATTTTGTTTAGTAGACCCAATTTAACAATAATTGGGCCCTCTAAATTTACATATCAATTTTTGATTTTACCACAAACGATGGAATAGGTACTGATGGAGTACTAGAGAATTTTCCACGGGAAAATTAGGTAAAATACGGTAAAATATCCTCACTTTTGAAATTTACGTCCTAATGTGATTAAGGGTGAGGAATTACGGTTAAAATTCCCTAATCACCATAAAATTACGGCCCAAATTTATACTGGCCAAGCTTTTTTTTTTTAATTATTTCCCTCAACTTGTTGCTAGTCTTTTGTTTGGATATTTTTATTCATTTTAGTTTGTGACTTTTAAATAGAGAAAGTGACAATTAACATAATTTTTTTAATTAAATGTGACATTTTTTTTATATGTGTATTTATTATTTCAATATGTGTGACTTTTTAATTAAATGTAACTTTTTATATATATGATATTTACGACATGTGACTTTTTTTTATACTTGATTTTTTGAGTTAATCAATAAGTCTATATGCGACTATAACTTTTTTATTAAATGTGACGCAATCAATTTGACATTTTTGAATTGTATGTACATTTTTTTACTTTTGATTTTTTAACTAAATGTGACATTTAGTTAAAAATTCACAAATAATAAAAAGATCATATCTAATTTAAAAATATCACATTTTTTTAGAAGAAAAAAAGTCACGTTAAAAAAGTCACATTAGCTGTGACTTGTTTAATTAAAAAGTCACATTTATTTTTAAAAGTAGCAAATAAAAAAGTCACATAAAAAATTAAAAAATCACATTTAAAGTTGCATATAGGTTAACTAGAAAAGTCACATATAGAAAATTAAAAACTCATATTCAATGTACTTTTTTATATGTGACATTTTAACTAAATGTGGTTTTTTATATATGTGGCTTTTTAATTAAGTGTGATTTTTTTATATGTGACTGTGACTTTTCTATATACAGCTTGCCAATGAAATGTAACTTTTTATATGTGACTTTTTAATTAAGTATGAATTTATCTATATGTGACTGTAAATGAGACTTTTATATGTGCGATTTTTAACTAAATGTGACTTTTTCTATATATAACTGTGACTGTTTTATATGCGACTTTTTGATTAAATGTGACTTTTTCTATTTGTGGCTTTTTAATTAGATTTTTTATATGCGACTTTTCCTATATGTATAAAAATCGTTTGGATGTAACTTTAAAATTGAATTTTTAATTAACTTTGATTTTTTCATGTGACTTTTTTATATACAACTTTTAGATTAAACTAAGATCAGTACGTGCGTTGCACGTGTCGCTGCTAGTTTCACACTATTTTGTTTTAATTTTTTGGACAGTAAAGTTCATCATAAATTAGAATTCTAAAACAGGCTTAAATATTCGTCATCCTTGGATCTAGTACAAGTGGATAATTTTTACAAACATCAAATATTTTCAAAAATCTGCAAACCTGAACTCTGCATTCAAGAAACCACAGATTATTTTCTTGGGTTAATGTCTCTTCTTGCAGTAGAGACGTCCGAGAAACCTGCATTTTCTTGTTCTGCTTCTTAGCTTGTGTGTCTTCTTTTCTCATAACAGCAACAAGTTTGAATCTTACACTCCTAGATCAACATCCCTACCCTGAAGCTATGGTTCAAGAAGTACAGATGTAACATCCCGAAAATTTCTACAAATAAAGGTAAGCAACGAAATTGTAGTTTTAAAAGAATTACTTGAATATTATTGTAGGATTTTGTGAAAACTAAAAGGTGGCTACCAAATTGATGCTAAAGAAAGAATTTAGTTCCAAATTGACATAAACTAAAGTATAGTGATTTAATTAACATAAATCAAAGTTTGGTGGCTTAATTGAAGGATGAGACAAAGCACAAGGATTTTTCCAGACAATTTCCGCCAAGTGTGCGGTATATGGTCACGCCACGTGTCAAGACGTGATTGGCGGAACTCAAAATTTATTAAAACTAATTAAGCCTCAACTATTATAAAAATGACCAAGGGGTCCTTAAGATTCCAAAATCCCCAAATTATCAAAATTCTCTCCTAAACTCCCTAAATTCGTCCAACTTTGAGGATAGTGGAAAAACACCTATAGAAACTCACTAAAACACCTACTTTTTACTTGAAAAGGCTCTTAACATTATATAAATAGATCCCAACTCAAGAATAGCTTTAATTAAGGAATACCAAGTCTTTAAAGAAACCTTTTCACGTGGGTTATTCAAGAAATATTTGAGGTGAGTAACGAATGCTTTGATTTACTTTTCGTTCAAGTCTTCATAAGTGAGTAGCGATACTTTGATTCCCTCTCTGTTGTTCGTTATGTTTTCATAAAGATATGCTTGAATTCTTGATGCATTATCATGAAAAGAACGATTGGTTTACTGCATTTGTATCGCTAGTTAATGCTCTACCCGTTCTGAATTACTCTGTGAAACATGACCTTGCTATGTGATCTTGGTCATTCTGGATATAATATGTGGCCTTGCTGTGTGGTCTTGGCCAATCTGAAACTATGTGGCCTTGCTGTGTGGTCTTGGCCAATCGTGCACACACCACGGGTAGTAGTTTAATTAGTGATAGGGCCATTCCTTACAATTAAAGGTTTGTGCATCCGAAGATTTTCTTGAAAGTCCAGTTTTCTTAAACAGAAGGGTACATTGAAGTATTTTGTTACTCACTGAGTACGTTGTACTCATATCCTTATTTTCCACTATTTTGTAGATAATCGGAGGTAAAGAAATGGTCAAGCAAGCCAAGAACCGAAGCATGCCCGCGAATGGAAGGAGATTTTGCATGTAGAAGGGAAGCTATATTTTGGTTATAAGAATATATCCAAACCAATATAAGAGTATAGTAACTTTTGTATAAATAAATATACCGATGTAAAAGCTTGGCCTTTCCGTAGTTTGGTTTGATAATAATTTAAATACTTATCAACATAATGTGTTGTGTTATCTAACCTTTTCTAAGGCTAAATAAAGTTGTATAAAAGTAGTTTTTGTAAGTCCCGTCCTCTCAATTTGCACAAAACAATGAAAAAAGCTTCCGCTTTTGAATATAAATAATAATAAGTGCTAGAATTGAGGGGGCGTGACAACAGAGGTATGTTTACATATTGTAGAACTTAATATATAAGCATTGTGTAAAATATGGCTCAAAATCCCACCTGGATTTTTTTCATTACAGCATTTTGTCAATGTGATTGCAAAGATCTGAAAAAAGTTCCGTATAGGTTTTCGTTATTTCAGATCTTAAAAACTGGATTTATCGTGGAACAGTAATTAGATAAGACTAAGATATCTGCACCTAAGATTTGCTCATTATTTCCGCGTTTAGTTTGCCAAAAGAATCCATCTTTAGGAGCATTTTTTGCCCACATGATTTCGAATATAATGCTATAATTGTTTCGTGGTTTTGGTTTTCAGTCATTTTGTATGATTCGGGTATCACTATTTTATTAAAGAAAGCTATTTGATTTCTTATATTGCCTTGTTTCTCACTGTAGTTATTTTTTTCTTCTGTCCTCTGATGGCCTTTGGTAGATATGCCTAATTAATGCAGAAATACTATCTAGGTCCAGTTCATTATTTGATCCCTTAAAAAT